>APFE030043628.1:44512-76038 GCA_000404065.3 Pinus taeda | reverse complement strand
TGGGCTTCGGATTTGCAGATCCAAAGTCTCTCTTCTTCTGTTTGAACTTTTGCTCGATTTTGACAGCGTATCGGTATGCTGTGCCAAGTGAGGAGATGTCCAAGAACTCCATCTTTTCCTGGATGTATCTGTGTAGGCAGCCGCGGAATTTGAGCACCAAATGTCGCTCAGAATCTTTGATACCCAACTGTGTGCGAAGGGTATGAAAAATGTTTGTGAACTCTGGAACATCTTGGTCTCGTCCCTGCCGCAGTGTGGTCCATTTGATGTATTTGTCCTCATAGCTTTTGACAGCGTAGTATTGCTCCTTGATGGCATCTCGGAAGTCATTCCAAGTGGGTGCGGCTGAAAATAATGAGCCTGTACTTTCATCCTTCTGCTCGCAGTAGGTTTCCCACCAGTCCTTGACGTGGTGGGCTGCTTTGAGAAGAGCGAAAACAATCCTTTCCCGACTTGAATTCATGAACAGAGAAATACCCATCTAGCAGATTTAACCATTTATCTACGGCATCTGCGTCTATTTTACCCTCGAAGATGGGGATTTCAAAGTTAACTTGTACCTTAAAGGGCGTGGCTTTTTCAGAGTCGCTGCTGGAAGCCGATGCGTCACCTCTAGGTAGCCGCTGAAGAATCTGCACAAAGTTGTCCATCCTCGCGTTCCGTTGCCGCTCGAGGGCTTCTTCGAGCAAGATTTTGATAGGATCTCCTGCCCCCTCGTCTTTCTTCTCATCCGCCATGGGAGGCCGTCGGGATTTTCGAGGTTGGTCTTGCAAAGGTTCGACCAGTTCAAGCCCTAACTCCTTATATCCTGACCTCGTTGGGGACATGCAAAGAAAAACCGAGAAAAAGCAGACCGCTCTGATACCACTGATCCGGATTTAAATAGGAACGCAATAGATTACAGAGATAACCATAAATACAGAGATGCGATAACCATAACTAAAGAGATGCAGCGGAAATAACACTTCATTTCATTAATGGAAAATACCGAAATATGCTTACAACCAGAATTGGAAATAAACCAGCTAGGACGATGGTAGCTTATCTCTGAGAAGAGATGTGCGGCTACATGTCTCTGAACTGTTCCGAACTTGTGTTACAATGAGGCTCGAAGGCCTATTTATTATTGAGAAACAATGGAAAACCCTTCACATTCCAAAACCGACCCTTAGAAGATGAACGCCAAATTGTGGGCCCCGTTTTGGGTAAATTGGTACATCAATTTCCCGGGGTCGTAACTTTGGCATACGATCTCCGTTTGACGCGTACAATAGCTCGTTAGAAAGATCTATTCGAGAACTATCATTGTTGGAACGGCAACACTGGTCCATGTTCCTGGATTCCCAAAAAACGTCGTTTAGGGCCTCAAAATGGCTCCGGAAGTTCAGGACCCGAAAAACTGCTAAAAATAGTAAGTTGTGCCACAATTAAGGAAACTGAAAATGCTGAAAGAGACAATGATGGGGGTCCAGATGGACTTGGCAGGTGGCCACCAATATCCACTTGGATCAATCTCTCCCTCAATATGAACTGGCCTTGGTTTTCACTTTGAAAACATGTGTCTCTAACATGAAAGATTAATGAATTTTGTCTAAACAGGCAGGGATGGAAATCCCTTTGACAGGCAGGGATGAAACTAGCTTCTTTCTTTGGTTTTCCTGTTGTTTCACATCCTTCCATAACAGAAGCATTTGAATGGTGGAGTTTACAAAAATCTATCTGGCGTCCCATTCCTTTAATAGTTTTTTGGTTCGTATGGAAGTGGAGAAATAAAAGAATCTTCCAAAACAGCAGCAAGAGTTTTGGAAGCATGATAGACAAGATTATACCATATTACTTCTCCTTTCTACAAATCATGTCACAACAAAAAAATCAACAGATGGCTTCCTCTGTCCAACAACAGCTCTTCTTCCTAAGAGCTCACTTCGATGGTGCAGCAAAGGATGGCATTTCCACTTGTGGGGTTTACATAGGTATTTCAAATGATCTCCAATTCTCCATATTTTGGAATGGTGGCAAAAGGACAAATAACAAGGCAGAGGCCATGGCCCTGCATGGTCTTCTCTATTTATGTACTTTCATGGATATTGGACCTATAAATGTATATGGGGACTCAAAAATTATCATAGAACATGTGAAAGGAAAGCAGAAAATAACAAATGACAACCTTACAGGATGGCTAGACAGGATTGCATCTCTATGGAAGTCTGATATTTTCCCTATTACACATATAAAGCGCAATCAAAATGTTCAAGCGGATTTGTTATCAAAGAAAGGAATACATGCTTCAATCGGTATATGGCATCTGAGCATCTCAATGGATTCCTGTACATATGATATACTGCCCTTCTCTATGCCTGACATATAAAGTTTACATGTTTCTGGTATGCTATAAGCCCTTTATTTTTGGATAATATCTTTGATCTATAGGTTTTTGACTACCTTGATAGTCCATAAAATTTTGCTAAGAAGTTTTGTATATCAATGATGATGAACTGATGAAATATCCTTAGAATATGAGGGCATAATCCGGGACAAAAAGTCCACCTTTTTTTGTATATCTAAGAACTGTTTTTTTTTCAACATAATATAAATCATATAGTATTTTTTCTTCTGAAAAAAATTAGCTCATTTGGTTGTGATGTCTTAATGTAAATGATGAATGATGAGAACCAAATTTCTTAATCATGATATACATGTCTAAGGCCATATGCATATTCTAATTGAATAACGAAGAAATAAATGTACAATCTCAGACACTATTAATATTTAATTGGCCTAGGTATTTTCCTTGTTTTATTTTTGGGTTGTAGTGGCCCAATGCAAATCTTTAAAACATTTTTGATGAAATAATTGTAGATTATTGGACCTTGTTTTAGCCCATCATTGTTCAATTTTCACAACTTGCCAACCATCATTATGTGACTGAGCCAATTAGAAACATTCATGTAGTTTAGCCATGGTCACTGTTATACTGATACATAGAAAATTGTTTTTCTTTTGTAATTTTCCATTTAAATTTTAACCCTAGAATAAATTTATTTGTGTGCTGAGAGTTTTCATTTCTTTTATTTCTTTTAATTACCTTAATGTATAAATAATACTATGTACAAGAATCATGTGAAACCTCTAGATTTATCCTCTCCTTTTGAAAGAGATATATCATAAGATGCATTAATTATATTTTTAGTCCATATAAAGATGATAAGATTCATCATAATGATCCATTATGGACAGGATGACTATAGATCATATTAAAATATTATATATATATAATTTTAATTTAGTATTAGTTTAAACTTTATTTTTTACGATATTGTTTTAATTTTTATTATTAAATAATAATATTTTGGTATATTGATAATTATTCTACATTACATATAAATATTGAATAGACAATTTTTATGAGTTTTATTTTTTAATTTACAAAAAAATAATTTAAAAAATATATAAATTTGAAAAAAATATGTAAAATTAACATGTGTACAATTTGTACAACTCTCATTATATCAATCTTTACTATAATGACATGACATGTGTACTATAATATGAGCATTATATAAAAAAATGACATAATTCAATATTAAATAAATAATTATTAACTTGTTATCATTCTCTTCAATGTCAATTATATAGATATATATATAACTTTTATCTACCAAAAAAAAATGTTTAATTATATAAAAAAAATTAATGAAAAAAGGTTGAACAAATATTCATATAACTCATTTTACAATTTTATTATTTTTGGGAGTACATACAACACATTATGACATTAAAATATTTTATTAAACTAAGCGGTAGGGAACGCTAGCTATGCAACCTCGTTTGTTTAGTGTTTGATTATATTTGATTGTGAGGATTATTTGCAAGGAAAATTTTAAGAATGAAAATTTACCCTAAACTTATTTAAAAAAGGCACTATGTTGAAGTATGCAATTTTTATTTGTCTTATGTGTTTGATCATTTTTTATTGTGAACATTATTGGCAAGGGAAATTTATCTTAAAGCTCAAATCTTACTAATCCTTAATATGTAAACTGTAAAATGTTTGGTGGTATTTATGTAAAAATATTCAAACTTCATATGATTTTATATAGCCTCTATATTATATTGGTAATATTTATGGGAAAATAATTTTATATTATAAAATGTGGGGGAATCATTTTTATAGAAGATGGAAATTGACAAATCTCTTTTCTTAAAAAAAACATGAAAAATTAGCCCACCTGCGAATGTTAGCCCCTAATTTTTTCTCCGATTATTGATCATTATTAAGTAAAATTAGCCCCTAAAGTTTCCATTATTATTGGTCATTATTAAGTAGAATTAGTCTCTACAAACAATTTCTTCCTAGTCTCTAGTAATTTTTTAATTATGGTTAGATGTAAGAGATTCTCTTTAAGTACATGCTCCCTAGATTGGTGTGATGTTCATATATTTTCTCAATCAAGGATTGGGTGTCCAAGATAGTTTGTGTGGTGTTTTGCATAAATTGACCGCATGATCATAGTCTATATGTCATGTTTTGATTTGTAGTAGTTCTTGAAGAGTTTTGTATCTAGTATCTCCATTAAATGAATTGTGCATGTACCTAGTTCTATGTAACATGAAAGAGGCATATATACCCCTTTATCATGTACACTTAATGACTTGGTAGCTTGTCTAGTTTAGTTTAGTAGTCCGTGTTAGGGAGTTATTAAATGCTATGAGGAGTGGGCCATGTGTTGGTTGAATGCTCTATGAGTGAATCATATTATTGGTTGTAGACTCTGGGAGGTGAATTTTTACATTTAAGGGGAGTTCATCAATAGGTTGAATGAAATATGTATGCAAAGGACATCTTAGAATATTGATTGTTGCAATAGTTGAGTATCCATGCATTTTGATGGATGGTTGGTCCTTTATATCAACATCAAAAATGTGGTGATGTTTGTATGATCAAAGTATGAAGTGAAAGTGCTAGGTTGAACTAGAGGTAGAATTTAGTGACCAAGAGGTTCTTCAAGTCATATTGAAGCATTTGTTATAAAGAAGAAGATAATGAAGACCTCAATTGATGAAAATTAAGACTAACTATTAAAAGGAAGTGTTGAAGTATGTAGCTCCTAATTATCTTTGTGTCTTAAGTGTGTGATAATATTTGATCATTATTAGATATATTTAGTCTCTATAAGGAATCTTTTAGGTATTCTCTAGGAGTTTGTTAATTCTCTCCAACAAGAGGCTTCTTATATATTTTTTTTCTAAGTAAAAGTAATGTATTAATATGTACAGAAAGATACAAAGAGGACAAGGCCTCGACCAAGGTATCGTAGAGTATCAACAAAATCTGGACTGCCCCAACATTGGGGAAACCAATCCAGTGAGAGCAGAAACCTCAAAAATGGTATCACTTCTCAGGTCCAGACCCCACAAGAAAAACACTAAGATGGTTCCTTGATGATTAGTCCAGATAGGAAGCCAAAACCAAAGCAACACTAGCAAAAAACAAAAATACTAGATAATGAACACCTGGGCCGCCACAGTTGGCCCCAAACTATCATCAGGAAGCCCCTACCTATTCTCCATCCCTTGGTTTCCACCCCTTGGATTCTGCCAATGCGATATTGTGATGCGATCTGATCGCAATTGCATATCGCTATAAGTAAAGGCCTTACCCTTAGGTCTCCCCATTCTGCGATCCGCCGTCGGGTCCGCGTCATCGCATCACACACATGAAAGTGTGAAGGCTCTGCCCCTTGGTTTCCACCGATGTGATATAGCAATGAGATCTGATCGCAATCGCATATCACTATAAGTAAAGGTCTTGCCCTTTGGTCTCCCCATTCTGCGATCCGCTGTCGGGTCCGCGTCATCGAATTGCACATGTGAAAGTGTGAAAGCTCCGCCCCTTGGTTTCAACCGATGCTATATTGTGATGCGATCTTATCGCAATCGCATATCGCTATAAGTTAAGGCCTTGCCCTTTGGTCTCCCCATTCTGTGATCCGTCGATGTTGCGATGTGATCTGATTGCAATCGCATATTGCTGGTTATCGATCTGCGATCTGCCATTTTTATTGCATTGAAGAGAGCTGAAGTCTGAGGCATGCAGGAGCGTGCTGAGGCGTGAACTAGAGTGGAGGATAGGATATGATATCTAGAACCACTTAAAACAATGCTAATGAACCCTGCGCTTCTCAAATACAGAGATTCGTTGATCATAAGCCAATTATATGGCTTGTCCTAGGTAGGCAGGTGTCGCCCCATCTCTCCCCACCCCTGTCCCGTCATATTTAACACCCTTCTATACACCCACATTTGGGAGAGATGCATCCCTTTGGACCAGTATTTTGCACTCTTGATTTTGATCATGATTGTGAATTATGTCTAGAGCTCTAGTGAGAAGAGTGTGTCCATTTTCCACCCCCAAATTGGCAAGTGGATCAGCGACCTTGTTTCCTTCCCATAACGTGATTCAATATGATGGCACGATTGGTGTGAAGCGATTGTTCTATTGCATCCACTCTGGCTTCGAGTCTCCAACTGTTGGCAATTTGATGCGCATGTACCCCATTGAGGAGTTGATTGGCCATGTTGATGAGGATTAGGGAATCAACTTCGATCTCCAGAGTTCGGAAGCCATGACGCCGGGAAAGGAGTAATCCTTGCCAGAGACCCTCCAGTTCAGCCGAGTTGTTCGTGTCCCAGCCAATGTTTCCAAAGAAGATTAGGAGAGGTGAACCCTCATGATCTCTAAATATGCCACCAAATCCTGCTTTGCCAGGATTTCCCTTTGAAGCTCCATCAAAGTTGAGTTTGAAAGTATGCTTTGGAGGGGGGGGGTCCATAAGTGCTTTCTGATGTTGTTGCCTTCTGAAGGCCTGTGATTGTGAGTACCTTGTGGGAGTTGTATGTTCCAATTTTCCCAGATGGCTTTCTCATTTGCAAGAGTGGGAAAATCTTCTGTATGCCAAGTTTGAAGCACCAAGGTCTCTTAAAGATTGAGACAAAAGCTGCCCCAAATTATTTCTACAGGAGTGCTTTGATCTTTGTATATGCACTTGTTTCTTTCTTTCCATATTGTCCAGAGGAGAAGGCCGGGAATCATTCTCCATAATTGGTTGAGTATTTCGATTTTATATGGGTTCTGGTACCAATTGCGAATGGAGTTGATTATATCTTCGGACACTCTGCATCTTTTTTGACAACGGAAGTTGGCCTTCTCCCATAGTTGGTTGGTAAGAGTGCAATAGTCCAAGAGGTGTTGGAGCGATTCCTCCTGAGAATTACAATTGGGACATATGGAGGGCCCATGAATGTTTATTTTCCTAAGATTGTCCCAAGTGAGGATTTTTCGGTGCCCAACAAGTCAAAGGAATAGGGAGACTTTGGGCCAAGTACCTGGTGACCATATTCTGCCCCAGATAGGATCCAGGGGCATTGGATCATTGCATATAATTTTATAAGCCTCTTTGGTGGTGAAGGAACCTTTTGGGGTAAATCCCCATCTTAAAATATCCTTGCCTTCGGATGATCTAATGCGTCAATTCTGGAGCTCACTCTCCATGACCTCCTTAGTCTGGTTATTTGCATTCTTGATCAGCCTTTCGATTTGCTTCCATTGTCTGTACCTGTGTTCTATCTCCGGAATCCATTGTTGCTAGACGGATTCCTTTTGTTGCTCCTCCCACTCTTGGCAAGGAGGCGATCTATAGATGTCGTTGAGCTTTGGTAGTTGGTTCCAGGCATCCATCCAAAACTGAGCATTGCTTCCATTCCTTATTTCCCAAAAGCTGTGTTGTTGGATCAACAAGAAGTGTTGTCTGGAAACATTCCATATTAGTGATCCCTTTTCAGTTGGAGTGAATCTAATTAGATCCTCCATTGGTCTGTGATTTGCATATTTGGTTGTCCAGATGGCTGCCCATGGCTTATTGGGAGTAGAGAGCCATTGTCACCATATTTTTGCACCCATGATGACATTTCTGTGATGATGATCTCTCAAGTCTATACCCCCCTTTTCTTTGGGCTTGCATGATGTTGTCCATTTTTCCAAGGCCCATTTGCGATTTGTGCTAGTTGCACCCCATAGAAAATTGCGCTGTAGAGATTTTATTTTTTTAAGGACCCAATTAGTCACTACCAAGATTGAGAAAAGGAAGAGAGGCATTTCCTGTAGCACAACTTTGATTAGCACTAATTTGCTCGCTATGTTCAGAGTTCTATGAGTCCATAAAGTGAGACGAGATTCAAGTTTCTCAAGGAGCATACGCCAAGAGGTGTGCTTGATGGCAAAATCTATTAAGGGAGCTCCAAGGTATTTGGAAGGTAAGGAGGCTATGGATAAGCCCAGAATGCGGGCAATAGCATGTTAAGTAATAGGGGGGTGTGAAAAAAGAAGATATGTGATTTGGCTGTGTTTATGCTCGTCCCTAAAGCCTTAGATAAATCATTCAAAAGGGATTTAAAAAGGGAGGCTTCCTAAATAGAAGGTACCCAAACAACATGTTGTCATCCACGAACTGTTAGTGAGTGATGGTTGGAGAATTGTGTATGGATAGAACTTTGAGATGCTGGGAGAGGAGGGCATGTTTGATATGGCGACCCAGACCTTCCGCCATTAGAGAAAAAAGGAATGGGGAAAGTGGATCTCCTTGTCGGATACCTCTAGAGGGGCTGAAAGGTTGAGAGGGTATGCCATTTATGAGGATAGAGAAAAAAGTTGTGGAAATTAAACTCAGAATCCATCGAACCCACATTGGGGGAAACCAAAGGTTGTTAGCATTTTTTGAATATAGGTCCAGCTTAAGTTATCAAAAGCTTTAGAGAGGTCAATCTTGAAAATCATACCTGCCTGTTTTGAGTGCTTGAGGGAGTGTATGATTTCATGAGTGAGGATAATGCCATCCAATATTTGTCTTCCTTCTACGTATCCAGATTGTTCAGGCGATATGATCAAGGGAAAAAGAGGCTTCAACCTATTAGCAATGACTTTGGATATCACCTTGTAAATAACATTGCATAGTGCGATTGGACGAAATTTGTTCGGAGTACTAGTATTCTCTTATTTTGGGATGAGGGAAATGAAAGTTGAGTTGAGAGAGTGCAGAAGCCAATGAAGAGTGTGCAATTCCTCCACCACTAGCCACACCTCCTCTTTGATAAGATCCCAAAAAGAGTGGAAGAAGGTAGTAGTGAAGCCATCCAGACCAGGAGCTTTTCCCTCCTTGAGCTGGTTTATGGCCAAATCCACCTCCTGAGGCATTACTGGTTGAAGAAGAAGTTTGTTGTGTTCTTCTGTGATGATTTTCGGCACATTTTGAGTGATCTTTTCTATAGCAGGCCGTCTATCAATTTGGGGTTCTTGATGGACCTCCTGGAAGTGATTGATAAACTCCTGTTCGATCTCTGCATGGATTTCCACTCTTCCTCCCCTCGCTTTTGTATGAAAGAGATGGTGTTGTGCATTCTTCTCTGTATTGTACTTCCGTGGAAGAATTTAGTGTTCCTTTCTCCTTCTTTCAACCATCTAATTCTAGATTTTTGCTTCCAGAGAATTTCTTCCTTCTTTCTTCTCTCCTCCAATTGATTGTGAATGTGCTTTTCCTGTTCCAAAGTCCCTTCCTTGTAGCCCTCTGTGATTATCTGTTGCTAGAGTTCTCTCATTTCTTTGTTTAGATCTTGCTGAGCCTGTAAGATGTTGCCAAAAGTCTCTTGATTCCAACACTTGATTTGGGATTTCAGGAATTTGAGTTTTTGTTGAAACTGATACATTTTTGATCCCTCTAGAGAAGGGAAGTTGGTCCAGGTGGATCTGATGAGGTCATTGAAGGTGGGGTAGGTGAGCCAAAAAGTTTCGAAGCGGAAAGGATGCCTGGTAGAGTTTCCTGGTCTTTGCCATGGGAGAGATATAGGCCAATGATCTGAGCCTGAAAATGGAAGAATTGATGCCGAGATGTCACCTCCAAGATGCACTGCATTATTTGAGATGAGGAATTTGTCTAGTTTGGAAGGAATTTGATGTTGCCCAACCCTGCGATTGCTCCAGGTGTGCATTCCATTGCAGAATTGCAGATCAATTAGCATATTGTTTTGGATAAAATCTTTAAAGTGGCCATTTTCTTGTTCCAACTTGGCTCGGCCTCCCTGCTTTTCCTCTAGCTTGGTGATCATGTTGAAGCCTCCAATGATCCAAAGAGGATGGAGTCTATTGAAGTTGAGTGCTTCTATTGTGTCTAGAAGAGCAATTTTTAAGGAATTTAGACTTTTGTGATCCATAACATTGTCTAGAAATTTTCGGCAAAATCACATAAAAATTATTTTGTCAACGCGTTTCGAACCAACCAGTGTGGTTCATCGTCAGGACAAGTTGAAGAACCGATCCAGATTAGCTGGTTAAATAGTAAGTGCAGAGACTCCAATGGCTAGATTAATAACGGCTAATTTTGACTATGAACTTAGCCAAATAATAAGTATTTTTTGCTGTATTTTTAATTATTATTATTCTTAGAAGTTAGTAAAATTAGGTAAAAAACACCCTACAAGTTAGTAATTCATATATATATTTTTATTTAACTAAATATAATCGTCTATTAATGAAAATATAAAAATATATATATATAACTTTCTCATAATGGGTTATAAAAATAAATAATCAATTTAAATTAATGAAAACAAAATTAATATAATTTATTTTATTTATAATTATTGTTATTTCAATTATAGTAATTAAGAATAAGTATATACCCATGGATTAGGTCATTTTATTAATACATATAATGGTTCAAATTATCATATCGAATATATAATACTAGGAAATTAAGTAAAACGAAGGGATTAAAATAAATTAATTATAAATACTATTAGGTTGTAAAAAATATATTCCACCTTTTAAAATAAACCATAATAAAAACCAAATATATTCTTTAGAAATTATAATTAAATTATCATATTGTTGGTAATTTATAATAGTTAATTAATCAATATCTATTTGAATCAAAATTATGGATACAATATTCGGATAATTAGGATGAATTAAAATGACTTTTAGAGTCTTGCTCAAATAATGAAATATTTTAGATTATATCCTCAGGATCATTTAATTGTTTGTAAATAAATCTACATATATATGAATCACATTATAATAGTATGTTATAAGCTAATCTTATTGGTATATTAACTATTTAATAAATATTAATTATCATAACCTTTAGAAACAATTCTAAAGGTTAGTCGTAGTTATATATATATATATATATATATATATATATATATATTATATATAATTAATACATTTAATTCACCATTTACATATAACCTGAAAAAGTATAATTGAAATCCGGACCAAATATTAAGGAAACGAAATTAATTATTAATTATCTTACTAATAATCTTACTAAAAGACCCTATTGACCCGAAAGACATGAAGGGCGTCTATATCATTCCTTGTTCTTGTGGGACCCCATATATCGGTGAGACGAGTCGCTCTATCAATCAAAGGATTAGCGAGTATTCGGCTGACTTAAGGCATGGGAGGACCAAGTCCTCAGCCCTGGCTGAACATGCCGGGAAAACCATGCACCATGTCTGTATAGAAGAGACTCAGGTCATTGCCAAAGTTGCGCAGTTTCACCATTGAAAATTTAGAGAGGCCCTGGAGATTGAGAAAAGGCCCATCAATCTTAATAGGGATGATGGCTGGAAGATTAACAGTTGCTGGGTCTCAGCCCTGTCTTCCTAGCCTCCCCAGTCCCTCTTTTTTAATGTCTTAGGGTTTCTTTTTTTCCCTCCCCTTAGAAGGCGTTTTCTGTGGTTGATCCTTTTTCCACTGTTTATTTTGATGTCTTTTATACTTTTTAGCTTTTAATCTTGATTTATATGTTCATCTTTAATCCTAGATTCCTAATAGTATATATGAGAATTAGTATTATTAATCCCTTCCTTTATCTTAGTTTCTTATCCTTTTCATTATTAGTAAGATAATTAATAATTAATTTCGTTTCCTTAATATTTGGTCCGGATTTCAATTATACTTTTTTAGGTTATATGTAAATGGTGAATTAAATGTATTAATTATAGATATACATATATATATATATTTAACTACGACTAACCTTTAGAATTGTTATGATAATTAAATTTTTATTAAATAGTTAATATACCAATAAGATTAGCTTATAACATACTATTATAATGTGATTCATATATATGTAGATTTATTTACAAACAATTAAATGATCATGAGGATATAATCTAAAATATTTTATTATTTGAGCAAGACTCTAAAAGTCATTTTAATTCATCCTAATTATCCGAATAATGTATCTATTATTTTGATTCAAATAGATATTGATTGATTAACTATTATAAATTACCAACAATATGATAATTTAATTATAATTTCTAAAGAATATATTTGGTTTTTATTATGGTTTATTTTAAAAAGGTGGAATATATTTTTTACAACCTAATAGTATTTATAATTAATTTGTTTTAATCCCTTTGTTTTCCTTAATTTCCTTCTATATAGATAATTTGAACCATTATATGTATTATTAAAATGACCTAATCCATGGGTATATACTTATTCTTAATTACTATAATTGAAATAACAATAATATAAATTAAATAAAATATAAAATTGTTTTCATTAATTTAAATTGATTATTTATTTTTATAACCCATTATGAGAAAGTTATATATATATTTTTATATTTTCATTAATAGACGATTATATTTAGTTAAATAAAAATATATATATGAATTACTAACTTGTAGGGTGTTTTTTACCTAATTTTACTAACTTCTAAGAATAATAATAATTAAAAATACAGCAAAAAATAATTATTATTTGGCTAAGGTCATAGTCAAAATTAGCCGTTATTAATCTAGCCGTTGGAGTCTCTGCACTTACTATTTAACCAGCTAATCTGGATCGGTTCTTCAACTTGTCCTGACGATGAACCACACTGGTTGGTTCGAAACGCGTCGACAAAAGAATTTTTATGTGATTTTGCCGAAAATTTCTAGACAAGAGCAATTTTGTTGCCTGCTTCCTGTGGGCAGAGATGTTGGAGAGATGGCCATGAATGTTAGTGCCAATTATATGAAAAGTAGCTTGTATAATGTGATGGGAGGCATGAAAGTCTGAGAGCATTATAGCTTGCGTGTTCCAGGCAATTGCCAGTCCCCCGGAGGCACCCGAAGCATCCACTGCAACTGAGTGACGACCTGGCCATGCTCTAGAGAGGATGTTTCCAAGTGTGTTACTATTACATTTCGTTTCCTGCATGAAGAAAATCTGGGGCTGCTCCTGCTTTATCATGTTTTTATCATTCTGAGTTTGCCGGGGCTATTGAGCCCTCTTAGATTCCATGAAGTGAGCTTCATGATTCACTATTTGTGGTGCGCTTGTAGTATTTTGTCAACTTAGCATATCTGCCTGAGTCTACTAGGATTTTCCCTATTGCAATAGTTCTTTAAAGATCTGTCTTTCTTCCATGTTTTTTGGAGTCTTTAAGAAAGAAGCTGCCATCCCATTGACTGCCTGGTTGTATGCCCAGTTGTTGTTACTGGTAAGCCTTGGAGATGATGACTTCCAGGGTATTGAGCTGATGCTCTTGAATCTTGTCGTAGTCTTTCCTTCTGCATGCTTGTTCAAGCTTGAAAATGTCAAGTCCTCCCAAATCAATGTTTTATGGTTCTTCTTCCATATGTTGCGTCTGACTGCTTCCTACTGAGGTGATTGCTAAGTACAGGGTTTGGCTGGGGATACCGTCAACATCCATTCCATTAGGTTTCCAATCAGGGTCTTTTCGAGCCACCTCAGGAATCCCAATGTTGTCACTCAGGGGCGAGGGAGTGGGAGAAGAGCCAGACAGAGGGGGGGTGAGGTCGTGATGATCAACAGTGGGAATGGAAAAATGTTCTGAGGTGGGTCTTCTGAATATTTAGCAAGAACCTCAAAGCCGTTGCTTGTGGAGGGAATGGAGGCAGTGTCCTGCATGGGATTTTTCCTGGAGGAAGGTTGTTTATGCGATCTTTTCTGATTTGCGACCTTGGTAAAACCATCATGAGCTGACTCGTCTGAGGGGTCAGAGGTTTGGGGTTTAGCATTTAGAGGGTAGTCCCAAAAAAGATGCCCATGGGCATGACACTTGCGACATCGAAAGGGTACATGTTCAAAATCTAAGGGTTGGATCCATTCAAAGTCATCATGGTAGAGACTTACCGATTCCGGAAGGGCTTTCTCCAGGCACATGAAGACACAAATACGTGCATAGGAGGTGTATCTGCACAACTTCGTTTCCTCAGCAATTTTTATAAACTCCCCTAGCCCCTTGCCAATGTCTCTCAGCGATTCTTCATCCCAGTATTCCAACGGGAGCAAGTACATCCGGATCAAACTGGTGCCCAGCTGAAATCCTCCTTTTCAGGGTTAAATCTCTCTACCCATTCCCTTAAATATAGACTGGCAGAGTTGAAGAAGTAGGGACCTTCATCCATAACCCTATTCCAGTCTTCGATGCAAATGAAAATCGTAGTGGAAAACCCTTTTGGTCCTAGTTGCAGGGTGACATGTCCCTTGGGTTTCCATTTGGCAGAGATCCATCCTTGCAAAGCTTTTTCAGTCGGCCAGTATCCAATAAATTTTCCAATGAGCGCATGGTCCTTCATGTACTGGATTTGACCATTGATTCTATGGCTGGGAAGTTCTATCTTGGGTCGTTCAGTTGCTATGGGTTTGCATGTCGTTGAAGTAACCTTGGGTGTTTTTTGTTGCCTAATCTTTCCTTCTTGTACTTCACTACACCTGTTTGACTGATCAGTGGGAGTGTTTGTCGTATCTTGCATTGGGAAATATCTTGTATCCGTGTTTACTGGTTCTGGACTAGAAGGCTTTGTCGGTTTCTTCGCTTGATTATCTCTCTCGATTGAGGGGGAAGGCTTTGAAGCACCCCTCCTGTGGGTCAGCCATTGTAGTGCGGTCTATGCCAGCAAGGTGCTGTCGTGAGGAGGAAGGTTGACGGAAAATAGAAGTAGGAAGGGTTCAGACTGTGGCGTTGCAGGGGCGAAAAGAAAACCCTAGGTTGCAGAGTGTGCTCCCTTCACTCATGTGTAATGTTCTTAAATTCATTAAGAGGCTTCTTATATTAGTGTAAGATTGAGATATATTATAAGATAGCTCGCTAATCTTGAGACAAAGCTGCTAATATTTATTTTGTACTTTTACATTGTTTAACTTTGATTGCTCAAACACAATTTTGGTATGTGGTAAGTGTTTATTCTCTTATCTTAATGTATTATATCAACTAGAATGTGATATTTGATTATAAGGGATTAATTATCTCCAACTTGTGTATTTCTCAATGAAAACGTCATCAAATTACAATATAACAACAATGAGCAATGAGGTAACGAGATAGATATTAAGAGGTGCATATTTATCACTCTATATCCATGCATCTCTTTGGCATCAATTCCTTTCATTCTTACCGATATCCCTTTGTATTATCTTTAGTCTTAGTTGTGGTTCATGGTGTCCTTCCAACACCATGTATTAGTAGTTTAGTGAATTTGGCCAAATGGGTAAAGGGTTATAGTTTAGTGTTGTAAATTTGATCCATTGGAGTATTGTATATTAGTTTTATGTTGTGAATTTGATTCATTGAGGTATGGTATATTAGTGTATATAGTGGTAATATTATGCATTCATTCTTGTTAATATTAGTGTATCTCTTATGATCCAAAGAAATGCTAAAATATATACTGTCAAATGTATACTTTATCTTTAGATCCTATAGTATATATTAGATTATATAAATTGTAGAATAAACCATATTAATCGATCTATTTTGAGTTCTTATTAATTCAATCTATTCTTATTAATTAAATCTAATAGTTTTACTTTGTTTGTCATATTATGTATCTCATAAGATTTCCTTATTTATATCTCATATATACAAATGCTATGGCATGTTCCGGTCAAGGAAATATGATTTCAAGGTTATGGAGATTTTCTTATGAGTTCTCCACGCAATTTGAAACCAAGATTTAGGATTCAATAGATCATTTGTGTGTTATTGTCATTTTTTATTTATTTATGATAAATATGTGAATTTTTTTAACATAAGTGTGTTATTGAAGGGTGATTTTTTAATCAAACATTTGTTGATGAAGGGTTAATTTATTATCAAAACATTGCTCTTGAAAGACAAAATTTCAAACATAATGTTCCTTAATTGGTAGCATAAAGACCCAAAACATCAACGAAAAATTGTTTGACGGGTAAAGAGGAATCTGAATTCCAACCTTAATCGGATTTGCTTCGATTAACTTTTTCTACGTTTATAATCTATTTTTTCATGCTTGCATTTCATGGGGTGCATCTACAAAATGTGATTTTGTATATTTTAAAAGAATTAAAATTATGGTATTTTTCTCGTGGAAAAAACAAAATTAAATAAAAATAAAAAATAAAAATAAAAACATAAAATTAATAAATATAATTAATAATTAAACCAACATAGATCCATCTTAACTCTAGATCTATGTCAAAAGGGATCAAATCTCTTGAGATGCAAGCCCCTTTTAAAATAAAAATAGATTTGATCTCTTTAGGCACTTGATAGATCCAAAATTAAAATGACTCTAAATTGATATTTAAAAAATTGATATTAATTAGAATTATTATTTATATCTATATTAACTTAAAATTATAAAATAATTTATATTCTTAAACTTTTAATAAAATTTATTTTAAAAAATTATTAAAATTTTATAATATAATAATTATTAAAACAAAATTAATATTTCATATTAAAAGTAATTTTTTTTAATGATTATTTCTCTCTCATATATATATATATATTCCAAATAATTTAAATACTTATCCATGATACTACATGTAATACTTGTTTTGTTAAATAATTTAAATAAATATTTAATATTACAATATCCCTTTCAATCTTTACTATTTTACTACTCTTTAGGATAATCAGTGGATTTGTATATTTTGGTAGGGTTTTATTATTATTTTTTAAAATAAATTAAATAAATATTGGTTGCAATATGTAATAATTTTGGTCAAAAATCTATGTAATAAAATTAATAAAGGCAAAATAAGAGTGTGGTCATAGGCCACATATTACACGCTGAATGTTGGGCAAAAACATAGTCATGGGGATCACTTGTGATTAATTAATGGTCATGGAAATTGGCAAAAGCAATGGAAAGCTTTGGAAAGGAAAAATAGCATTAATTGACATTTTATTTATGAAAATAATGGAAATTAGAAGAAAAAGAAGGTGAAAGGTCACAAGTTGCATCTGAGGAGGAAAATGAAGGAAAATAATGGAAAATTAAAGAAAATAGATGCCTCATTAATAAAAAATCCTTCTAAGGATCAATGTGAGGAAAATAATGGAAAATTAAAGAAAATAGATGCCTCATTAATAAAAAATCCTTCTAAGGATCAATGTGTGATTTTGTCAGTTTTAGCTTGGATCTCTCTATTCTACTCTCTCTCTCTCTCTCATACTCTTGGACACTTAGAGTTTCTTGGAGCACTTTTGGAGGAGTGTGGCATACTTGAAGTTTTGGAGCATGAAGGCAAATGAAGAGTAAGAAGTCACAAGAGGACATCAAGATCAACAACTACAACTAGTTTTTCTTGTAGGTACCAAGTGGTATGTATGATTTCCTTGTTAGTTTTGGCATGCATGGCATATGCATGTGGTTTCTTGGTTATGATTTGTCATTGGCATGAAGGAATGTCTGGATTGATGGTGGATTTTCTTAGGCTTGCCATTTCCTGGATATCCATGGTGTTGTGGGTGTCTTTATTTTTATTTATTGTTGGTTCTCGTGTTCCTTTGGTTGTGGGTTGAGTTACTAGTCCCTAGAAGCCCTTGTTGGACAAACGCTTTGAAAGTGTTGTAACAACTTGGGTAGAGTTACTAGTCTTGGAATCCTTGGTTGGAAAAATGCTCGGAAGCCCTTAGATGGGTTGAGTTACTAGTCCTGAAATCCCCTGTTGGAAAAATGTTTTGGAAGCCCAACAACTGGGTTGAATTACTAGTCATGGAAGTCCTGATTGGAACAAGTTTTCTAGAGCCCTAGACAACTTGGGTAGAGACTAATCTGATGATAGTTAGTGATGTCTAATCGTGAGGTGGAATCATGGTTGAGGGTTGATGTGGTGATGTCTAATCGTGAGGTGGAATCATGGTTGAGGGTTGATGTGGTTTGGCCTCTGAAAGCCTTGGTTCGGTTTTGTTAGATGTGTTTCATGAAATTCCACATTCATGCTTGGAATATGGCACAAGTGTGACTAGTTGAAAGAAAGATTTGGTTTAGCCTAGTCTATGGTCAAGTGGTTCGTGGAAGTTCCAGATCTCATTTCATTTTGCATACACTAATAAGATATTATTTCCTCTTTTATTCGATGGGTAAATATAGTTATTTATATGTGGTATTTATGGCTATGGTATCCTTCTTATTTTTGTTAATTATATGTTGGTTATGAGAATGTTTTATGACAGCGATGATATATGGATCTCATCATGTTTTGATTTATAAATGAATGAACAATACATATATGACCTAATACATGATAATGCAACTAATTTGATAAGGCATCAATGACCTAATAAGAATAAGGTTGTTGTGTTGGTTAGAGTAGTTGCCATTTTTCTTGTGTCTATGGAAATTATGGAAATGATGGTGATACAAGCAGAATCTGCTGGCATAAGTTGTGGAATGATCACCTATGATTTGGGTCGGGTCAGTGTGTTAGATATCTCATGTCTAGCCATGGAAAACCAACTCCCGGTTGTTGCGGAGGAGTGAAAAGTTTGGCAGCTCGGGCAAACACAACCCCTGCAAGGAGGGCAGTGTGCAGTTGCTTGAAGAGTGCATATTCCCATTTCCCAAACATTAATTCAGTGGGGCAGTGTGCAGTTGCTTGAAGAGTGCATATTCCCACTTCCCAAACATTAATTCAGTGGGCGCCTATGGTCTCCCAGGGTCCTGCGTTGTTAATCTTTCCTTCAAAATTTCTCTGCAGACCAACTGCAACACGTACCTTCCCTTCCCTCCATTGTTATCATTTTAATTTATGTGTACCATTTATCTCTCTGACCGTGATGTTGATTTTGTTTTGCTTTTGTCTTCACTGGTTGCAGGATTAGTTTAAAGGGTTGTTACTCGTTGTTGCATCGTCTGACGAGAATATGAATAGGTAGTACTACGTAAAATATGGAGTTAATGAGTCCATTGTTCTCTTCTCATGTTTATCTGTTTCCTATATATTTGTCTTGGTGATCACTTTCGTTATTATCACGATAGTGATAAAGTTATGAAATAAATAAAATTCAGACGCGCTTACGCGGTTCTTCACATTGAAATGATGGGGCGTATTTCTCGTGCAAATAATGAAACTTATGTTTTTCTTTGAAGCGAATCCGTTATGTGTGTGAGAGTGGATATATATATATATATATATTTTGATATATTTTTATTTCTGCAGGTTAGAAATTCGAATGAAAGAGATACGTTAACTTCTAACTTCTATGTTAACTATATGTGTAATATTATCTATGTTTTTGGTTTTTTTTTTTAATAATGGGTGGAAACAATACTATATTTTTATTATTTAAAAATGTGTTTTTAATTATATATATGGATTTAATAACTTAAAAAAATTCCCAAAACATTTTTGGATAGTAGAAATTATAATTCAGATTGGCTATTCCATCAAATTTCCGCTACCAAATTCTAAACAATTTCAATCTAAAAATATACCAAAACAAGCTCCAAAACACATAAAAAATAAACTACTGCCAAAAATATAATATATAAAATATAATAATTAATATTATTATTATATTTGTATAATAATAACATAAAGTTAAATATATAAATTCGAAAGTTCTTAAAATCGAAAAGAACTCAATGGAAGCTAACCCAATTTTGGAAGTCTATCATTCATGATGTTATCAATTTATCTTCATTATAATCTCCCTCTAGTTTTTGAGTTTTCCTTTCTTTAACGCCATCCAAGTTTTCTAGATTTTTCTCTCTTCCTTTCTATAACTCCCCCACTTCTCTTTTTTTAATTGTAATCCTGGCTTCCATTAAAAAGAATAAATCCATCCCCTTTTAACATTTCTATTCTATAACTGAACCCCCTCTCTCTCCCTTTTCCATTTGTAGTTTTTTCCTTTTTCTTATTTTATATTCAATTTTATTTCTCCCTCCCCTTTCTATATATATTTTGTTTCCCTAATCTTATTTTCTATTCAATTTTATTATTACTTTTTAACTTTTTAATTTCACCAAATTTTTTATAATAATAATAATTAACAATTTACTTTATCCCCTAGATATTCTCTCCCCTACTTCTTTTGGGTTTTTAATCTTATTTTTATTCTCCCCTCATTATTGCATTCATTAAGCCCTTTGGGCTTTAACCCTCCTTTAAATTTTATTTAAATTTTCATCAGTTATATTTATTTATTATTAATTTTTCATCCACAATTATACTTCTTCCTATTTTATTTTCTTCACTCTCACTACCCAATCATAATAGAAAAATATTTCTAATCTTTGTCTAACACAAGAGCTATATTTATTCTTATTTTATGAAAAATCTTTAACTATACAAAATTAATTAAATTTTAAATATTAAATATATACAAAATTTAGGACAACTTAGATTTGTTTATTCAACATTTTAACAATCAATCAAGATCCATAAAATTCACTATGGAATTTCAGATTAATGGTAGCCTTCCCTTCCTTGATGTTATGGTCCTCTAGTCTCTAAGAAGTCTGATGATTCATTTTCTCACCAAGTTTTTTGTAAGAAAACACACACTAAATGCTATCTTCATTATGACTCCCATCATTATCCCACCCAGAAGTTGGGGGTTCTAAACGCTCTAGCTACTTGTGCTTTGCAAGTTTCTGATGAAGATCACCTAAAAGGTGAGAAAGCCCATCTTCTTAATGTTTTTGAAATGAATGGTTATAACAGATTCGAATGTATCAAAGTTTCTCAAAAGGCAAGCAAAGGTCTGAAGATTAAGAAAGAACCTAGAAAATTGGATTCCAATGTTCAACTTCCCTTTATACAGGGAAATACTGACAACATTTCTCGGGTGCTTAGGGGACACGATGTTTCTTCCACCTTCAGATCCTTGAACATGATTCGTAGCTCCTTGAGATCAGTCAAAGACCAGGTGAATCCCAAATACATGAAAGTTGTTTATTTGATCCCTTGTTCCTATGGGACTACCTACATTGGAGAAATTGGTTGTTCCATTAATCAAAGGATTAAGGAACATGCGGCCAACATAAAACACTGCAAGACTCACTCCTCAGCTTTGGCAGAACATGAATAGAAGACTAAGCACCACATTAATATTGAGGACTCTCAAGTTATTGCCAAGATTGATCATTTCCATCACCATAAATTTAGGAAGGCCATTGAGATTTAAAAAGGTCCAAGACGCTTAAAAGAGATATTGGTTGGAAGATAAGTCATTGTTGGATCCCCTCTATTTATTCGTAGACTTCCCTTTTTTGTGCCTATTTCCTTTTGTGGAAGGGGTTTAGGTATAACCTCTTTTTTCCTTCTTCCTTTATTAATTCTATTTTAATAATATTAAAAATGTTAATTACTTTTATAATTTATGTATTCAAGCTTATGTAATCCATAATGAATTAAGAAAATCCTTTCGGTAGAAATCACATAAGAGAAAATTTTGGCCGACACGTTTCGAACCAACAAGTGTGGTTCATCATCAGGACCAAATGAAGCTGCAAACCATGGAAAAGGATTAAATAGAGAGCAATGTAGAGACATAATTCCAAGTAATGGCTATATTTGAACAATACTGTTTAAATTATAATATTAATTTACTAATATATTAAAAACAAATATTATTAAGTAATGGCTATAATAAATGATTAGTTTTTTAAAAATAATATTTAAATAATGATATTATTTTATTAATTTATTACAAATATTAATAGGTGACGCCTATATTAACGATCTATTTTTTGAAAAAATATATGTAAATTATTTATTAAAAACAAATATTACTAATTTTTGAAAATAATATTTAAATAATGGTATTAGTTTATTAATTTATTAAAAAATATGGATAAGTAACGGCTAGTTTTTGAAAAATATTATTTAAACTATGATATTAGTTTATTAATTTATTGAAAACAAATATTAATAAGTAACCACTATAATATTAGGAAAAAATGATGAGGGATTCTTGGAGCTCTGTGACCCTAATGACCTTGCGACCATGAGGTAGGCGGCGCAGAAAACCTTGAAAACAAGCAGATAGGCACGAAAAACAAAGCGGACAGGAGGTAAAAAAATGACAGAGGAGACCAGGAGGGGAGAGATCCCCTCCTACAGAGATGCAACAACGGGCGAGGGAACAAGCAATAGCAAATCGGAGGATGAGAAAAGGACACTGGGACTAGTCCTTAGAGCAAGATGGCAGGTAGGGAGCAAAGGTAAATGCTTGCCATGCACAATAGAAAGACCGAGATTCGTTATCCCTATGAACAAACTCAAGCGTTACCGAAGTTACATGAAAGACCATGCATTGATATGCAAGTTTATTGGTGTCTGGCCATCTGAGAAAGACCTGACAAGATGGATCCAACAGAAATGGTAGGGACGCGGCCACATCGAGTTGAAGGTAGGCACACGCGGATTCTTTACGGTTATCTTCTCTAACCTGCAAGACAAAGAAAAAGTTTTTGAAAATGGCCCATATTTCCATAACAATGCAGGTTTATTTATGAGGTACTGGGAGGAATGCCACAACCTGGATAAAGAGAAAATCCTGGCAGCGCCTATATGGCTCAGACTATTTGGATTACCTATGGATTTTGGGACCCAGAAATCCTAGAAGGAATAAGGAACACCATAGGCAACTTTGTTAAAATAGCGGAATCAAATAAGAAAGGAAGATATACCTCCTATGCAAGAATCTACGTATACATGAACATTGCGAACCCCATACCAGGAGTAGTAGAACTAGAATACCACGAAGAGGTATGGCAGTAGGCTTTGGATTATGAACACATACCTTTTAGATGCAGAAAATGCCACGAATATGGGCACCTCTATAAGGAATGCCCCTTAAATGTTGAGGAGGAAGAAAGAAAGACTAGGCAACACAAGAAAAACACAGAAGATAATGAAGATTTTCAAGAGATCAAAACCAGGAAAAGACCTACAAAGGAAACCCCTAAGGAAGGAAGAAAAGAACAACTAGCTAGAGAAAATGAGGTGAACAGGTTTGAAATCCTTCAGGTAGAAGAAGAAGACGAAGAAACCTGAGTCATGTAATACCAAGAGGAAAAAGAACAGGAAGGCATAATAAATCAAGACACAAGCAACACCAAACAGAAAGCCTAAAGAGAAACAGGGGAAAAGGGGAGAAAAGAAAAGGAGGATAAACATGAAAATGAAGTAATGGAAATAGATATGAGTAAAGGCGAAGACCCAACAACAGAAGAAGAAATTCTGAGGAAACTAGTGGACAAGTGGAGGAATCTGGATGAGAGGTTTATCCCAGAAGAGGATAAAAAAGTATACAAGGAAATCTTCCAAAAATATAGAGAAAAACAGGAGCAAGGAACCACAGGCATGAATGAGCAGTTAGGAATACAACCTGACAACAACCAAGAACAACAAAGTAAAGGAAGAGGAGGGAAAAACCAAAGAAGAAAGAATCTCCAGGAGTCAATACAGGCAATGGGAGAAATGTTAGTTAATACCGGAAGAGTAGTACCACTCTCAGCGGTCTTCCACCAAACCACCCCACCTTCTCAATGATAATTAAATCATGGAATATCAGGGGGCTTAACAGCAAGGGTAAGCAAAGGTACCTGGTAGAAAGGATTAAAAAAGAAAAACCCAAATCATGATGCTTCAAGAAACAAAAATAACAGGGGAAAAATGGAGGAGATTCTTAAAAAAATCAAGCCCACCTATGAATGCATGATGCTGGATGCAAAAGGGAGTGCAAGGGGTATTGCAATCTTGTGGAACCCTGCAAAATTCATTGTAGAACATTGGATAGGAATGAAGAGGATCCTCTCAGGGAGATTCAGAATGATAGGAAAAAGAGAGTGGTTCTTAGCATCGGCGGTTTATGGGCCTCATATACCAGTGGAAAGAGAGGCCTTCCTAACATGGTTGCAACGGTTGGGAAACCTGCACATGGAAAAATTGTGGGTGATAGTGGGAGATTTTAATATGATCACTTCTATTGAGGAAAAGAAGGGCAGACTGCAACAGGAGGATGCAGATATGGAAAGATTCAAGGAAACCCAGGTAGCCATAAAAATGATTGATTTAAACACCATTAATGGAAAATATACTTGGAATAACATAAGAGGAGGCAGCAAACAGATAGCCTCCAAACTGGATATGTTCCTAGCAACAGAACACTTTCTTGGGAAAGACATATTCTATGAAGCAACTATCCTCCCATGTTAAGGATCAGATCACTGGCCGATAAAACTCGAAAGTTCCATGAATAATCAAAACCAACACAAACCATTTAGGTTTGAAGCCTTTTTCCTGCACGACCCAAACCTCATAGAAAAAATGGAAAACTAGTGGCAGAACAGTGAAGAGGAAATAAGAGAAAAAAACAAGATGCACACACTCCAATTAATATTAAAGGAGTTAAAAGGAAAAATCAAGAATTGGAACAGAGAAGAATTTGGCAACATTCAACAGGACCAAGAAAAGCTCCAAACAGAAATGAAAAGGATACAACAGAAAATAATAGAAGAAGGGAGAACAGAGGAGCTAGCACAGGAAGAAGGAGGGGTGCTAACCAGATTTGAGGAAAGAAGAAAACAGGAGGAAATTCTATGGAGGCAAAATTCAAGAGTACAATGGCTGAAAGAGGGGGAAGGAATACAAAATTCTTCCACAGAGCCATGCAGCAACATAGGGAGTAGAACATAATTTTATCCCTAAAAAATACCCAAGGCAACAAGGTAACTCAGAAAGAGGAAATGGAAAAGTTACTGATACAACACTTCAAAGGCATATTGACGGAGACGTAAAGCAATAGAGAAGAGGAGATAGCAAAAATAAGTCAATACATTCCTAAAAAGGTAAACAGGGAGAAAAACATGGCCCTCCTAAGGGTAATTAGTAAGAAAGAGGTAGAGGATACAGTGAAGACAATGGACAAGAACAAAGCCCCAGGCCCGGATGGATTTACAGCAGAGTTCTTCCAAGGAACATGGAGCTTTATGAAACAAGACATTGTCAAAGCAGTGGAAGAATCAAGATGTAATAAAAGAATGCACCTAGCATGGAATGCAACTTTTCTAGAATTAATATCAAAGGTAGAAAAGGTTGATGAACCTCATGGCTTTATACCAATATCCCTATGCAATGTAATCTATAAAATTTAGGCCACCATAATGGTAAAAAGATTACAACCAATACTTCCAGAAATGAGAGCAAAAGAAAAAACAAGGTTTGTGAAAGGAAGACAGATAGTGGATGGGATCATAGTCACTCAAGAGGTGATACATTCATTAAAAAAGTTGAGAAATAAAGGAATGATGATAAAAATTGACTTAGAAAAATCCTACGACAAACTTGGTTGGGAATACCTCCAAAGAATCCTAAAAGCATATGGGTTTGATGACAGATGGACAACATGGCTAATGTCAATGATATCCACTCCAAGTATGTCCACACTGCTGAATGGAACACCAACAGAAACCTTCAAGCCATCTTGTGGACTCAGACATGGAGACCCACTATCACCGTTCCTGTTTATAATAGCAGCAGATGGTTTAGGCAGATTAATAAAAGCAAGAGTAAGCAGTGGGGAGCTTAAAGGTCTCAGATTATGTGGGGAAGAATTAACCATTACACATCAACAATTTGTAGATGATGTAATGATGTATAGTCAAGCAAATCTTAAGGAAGCAAAGAAACTAGTGGAAATCCTTGCAGAATTCACAAACGCATCAGGAACAGAGGTAAATAAGGATAAAACAAAAATATTTTTCTTTAATACCCCAATGGTGACTCAATCATTCTTAGCAAGAATAATTGCATTCAGAATTGGAAAGCTCCCAACTAAATACCTCGGAGTACAGCGGAGTGACAAGCAAAACAAAATATTGAATTAGAAAGGCTTGATGGGGAAAATTCAAAAAAGAATGGACAATTGGACGTTTAGAATGCTAAATATACCGAGTTGACTCATCCTCTTGAAGTCAGTATTCCAAGCTATGCCAATTTTTCAAATGGCTAGTCAAGCGATTCCTAAAACTATATGTCAGAAAATGGTGGAAATTTTCAAAAAATTTCTATGGCAAGATACAAGCAAAATAAAAAGTAAGCTTTTCTCTCATGGACATGGCTAAGAAAATCGGTCACAGAAGGGGGCTTACGCCTGAGAGATCCCTACATATTAAACCAAGTCATGGGTGCAAAATTATGGTGGAGGTGGATTCAAGGAGGGGAAGATCTATGGAAATCGTTATGGGAAAAGAAATACGAGATGGCAAGGTCACCTAAAGGAAAACTCGGAAACCAATTAGAAAAGAAAGTTTCAGCCATTTGGAACCTTGCAAGTCTTAATAGGGACTTGATAAGATAACACAGTTTTTGGGAAATTAGAGAGGGGGACAAAGTAAACTTTTGGCAGGAGGCGTGGTAGCAGTGAGGAACCCTTAATCAAGAACCTCAGCTCCAAGACATCCATTTAAACACCACCCAAATGGCGGAAGATGCAGTTAGAAATCACTGGTTATCGAGACAAGACGATTATTGGATAAAATGGAAAATGAAGAGCGACTGGCCCAAAGCACCAGAAACAGAAAAATGGATAAATTACCAAAATGAAATGGAAACAAGGAAAATTGCAATCAAAGAAGGACCAGATATAATAAGATGGGGTAAATGCATAAAAGGCATGTTTACTATCTCAAAAGGATATCATATAGAGGCAGGAAGAACCAGAAACCTAGACATTCAAAAATGGGATAGAATATGGCAGTAAAAAACTTGTCCAAAAGTGGCGTTTTTTTACCTAGACGGTGCTGCACGGGCGCTCCTTAACCTGGGAACAACTAAAAAAGAAGGGGACGCATGGACCTTCACACTGCGCCTTGTGCCAAAACCAAGAAGAAACCATGGAGCACGTTGCAAATTCCTATGGCGTCAGCAAAAATTTGTGGCAAAATCACCATCAGCTCTTCGAGATCACTGACAAGAACATAGGTAGCATAAGAACAACAATAGAGAAATGGAGCAGCAAGTCGTACCGCAACATAATACTAAACCGCGCTTGGAATCTATCCATCGATTTCCTCCTATGGAACCTATGGAAGGCAAGAAACTAGGTGATATTCAGAGAAGATGAAAAAGACAAAGAGGAAATATGGAGCCAAACCATGAAAAACATAAGAGAAATAGTAATCCTCGAAAATTGGAATGAGGAAGACTAGAAGACGGAGGCGATAGAGAACTGCATTATGAACCGCCTACAAATCAAAATAAAAAACACAAACAGGACAGAGAAGGAACACAAGGAAGGTAATGCAAGAGCCGAAGAAAGCTATAGGAATCCGCCACAGGGTTTCACTAAGCTAAACTTTGATGGTGCGGTGAAAGGCAACCCAAGGGAGGCTGGAATAGAAGGGATATTCAAAGACGATGAATGGGAGATTTGAAGGGCCTATGCAATGAACTGTGGAATCACCACCAACAACAAGGTAGAATTCCACGTGCTAAACAAGGGATTAGAAATAGCGGTTAGGAAAGGATACCAAAGCCTACAGATCGAAGGTGATTCGATGTTAGTGATAAAAACAATTAAACAACTCTAGTAGGGTGCACCAGCTGAAAAAACTAAGTAAAAGTTGGTGGATGGCATGGGTAATAACTGAAATAAGCTAGCAATTAAGGAAGGTCGCATACACCATACCGTCCCATGTGAAGCGGAAAGGAAACGCTCCGGTAGACCTCCTTGCGAATTGGGAATGCCAGAACAGAGAGTAGTAGTTGGACACCAGTGCAGAAGAGCTTCATCAGAATGAGGAAATGAGACAACTGATTACGGAAGCAGAAGAAGACAGGCACCAAAACGAGCATCTAGAGAATTTGCTCAGAGTTGACGGGAGTGACGAAGGACAAGGACAGATGCAAGTGGGACAGAACATGTCAAACATGGAACAACAAAGGATAGACGCAAGGACAGAGCTGATTCAGATGAAGGAGGGGGGTAGAGGAAGGACAGGCCGAGAGAAATCGGGGGCAGAGATGGAAAGGAATGGGAGAAGAGAGGGCATGACAACGAGTCCGAGGATGGGCAGCAAACTAGCACCAAGTGGCAGAGCGGAGTCAGCAAACAGATGACAAGAGTAGCGGGGAGAGGAAATTAATAAATGAAAGATGACAAAAAGGACAAGTGGGTAGCATCCCAAGGCAGGTGGGAAGGGAGGCGTGCCAAGGAAGGAGGGAAGGAAGGACAACTGGCGGTAAAATTATGAAGGAAAAATGACAAAGGGATAAAGCCTAAGGAAAAGGTAAAACATGCACTTTGCATGTAGACGAGCAAGGGGAAAGGTGGCGAGCTCGAAAGAACAGACAACAAGCGAGAGCCGAAGGAGACAGTAAAGTGAAGGAAGCTAAAAGGGTATGTGAAACTTCCTCCCCCATCTTATGAAGAAATAACCAGTCTGAAATATAGAGTAGGTATGAAAAATGTTATGCAACTCTGGTTTGATAATGGAAATTACAGTAGAAATTGTAGAGATAAGAAAGGATTTCACAGTGAAGAATCCATGGGGGCCAAGGCTAGAAAGAAGGAAAAATGTAAGGATAAGGTGAGGGAGAGAAAGGGCTCGCAGGGCCCAAATTTGCAGGACCCCCACTGTAGAATTGATGTCCTGGAAAATAACAGTCCAGGAAGTTTGCATGTCATGTTGAACAATGATAGAGGGGATGGGAAAACCCAAAAAGAAGGGAGGAATGAGTGGCACCTCATGGTGAGGGGCGAAATTGTAATCAACCATGATATGGCTAACAATACTGAGAAAGCCAAAACTGGGAAAGTGGCATGCAATCCAATTAACGTGAGGCATGACCTCTTGAGAAAGCCTAAGCACTCGACTCAGGAAAAGGATTTTAGCATGCATAGCGCAAGTTGGGGTAAACAAGGGTACCCCACAACCAAAAGAAACAAAGAAGCCATAATATTGCCTAAACGGGAAGGAAAACAGAGGGTAGAACCTCAGAGGGAAGGAAATTGCAAGAGTGAAACTAAGAAGGGGGGGGGAATACCCTGGATAAAAATGCAAACATAATTGATAACACTGACATCTGTGCTCATTTTGTGATAGGTCTAGCCCCAGGAAAGGGCGCAACTGCAAACCAGAACGAAAAACTGCAGGCAAAGAGAGCTAAGTAGTAGATGAAAAGAAGAATGATTCCCAGGCGTAGCAAGAGAACAGTTAAAAAAGAAGAAGGAACCAACAACACAGAGAAGAAAAGGGGCAGGTAGTTGGATGGAGAGCAAATGAAGAAAATCATCGACTCCTACATGGAGGGAAACCAGAAGAAGGTTAGAGAACAAATCTGGAGTTGGGAGAGATATTTTAGAAATGACCTCAGGAGCATAGACCTACCCATGGATGAATGGGAAGGAATGATGCAGGACCTGGGAACTTCAAACGACAGGCAATCGCTCTTCAAAAAGACTCTGCAACAATATTGGATCATGAAACACGTTGTAGCTCGAGCCATGACTCTTCATCAGGAACACATGGAAGGGGAAGTTCTGGATAAGCAGGAAAGGGGTAAGGAGCTAGACCCTGTCCGGGCGGAATTTTGAAAGACCTTGCGACAATACAGATCCAAACCTACAGGAATAATCTCGCCTTGGGCCAGATTGAGCAGACTTTGTCAGAGATAAAGTGGAAATTGTCACAGGGACGTGAGCTTTCAGGTCCAGGGTTGAAGGCACCAAGTTCTAGTGCAAAGGCTTCAGTACAGATAGCATCCTCTGATGAGGATTAATCTATTTTGTCTTTTTTTTTTGTCTTTGAATGTTTTAAAATGTAGAAAATAAGCAATGTTGTTATGTTCTGTAAAGTTAATAGGGATAAGCTCTCGAGAAGCAGGTGGTTTTTGATGAACTTATTCAAAGTTTGGAGTGGGTATAATGTTTACTGGTGGTCATCTGGTTTCCTTCAGGCAGGTGACTAGCTGGGGGACATGTTTGTAAAATTTTCTCAAAAAGTAAGTATAGAGAGCTCTACAATGTTTACAAAAAAAAGGTAACCACTATAATAATATTAATAAGGAAGCATAAGGTGGCTTCAACCTTTAGGCCTTTAAATACCATCCAGAGCTCCCTTTAGCTCCCTTATAACTGTAAAAGACCCATTGGACCTCAAGAATATGAAGGGTGTTTACATTATCCCATGCCCTTGCGGGACTTCCTACATTGGTGAGACTGGTCACTCGATTAATCAAAGGATTTGTGAGCATGCCGCTGGCATCAAGCATGGCAGGACCCGCTCCTCTGCTTTGGTAGAGCATGCAAATAAATCTAAGCATCACATCTGCATTGAGGAGGCCCAATTCGTTGCTAGGGCTAGCCATTTCCATCATCAAAAATTGATGGAGGCCATAGAAATTGAAAAAAGACCCAATAATTTAAATAGAGATGATGGTTGGAATATTAGTAGAAGTTGGGTCCCTGTCTTGTCCTCCTGGTTTTTTTTTTTTAGGCTTCTTTTTGGGATTTATTTTGTTTGTTTATCTATGTAGGTATTGGTGTCCTTTTTATAGTATTTGTTGTTGATTTATTCTTCATGAGATTTTGTTTTCTTGATTTTTTTTTTTTTGTTGTATTTTATCATCTTATTCGTTCTTAACTCCTTTTAGTATTTTTGCCATTTGTTTAATGGGCCTCAACGCCATATTTTATTTTTGACCCTGATCTATTTATTGATTACTTTTCTTTGAATATATATATATATATATATATATATATATATATATTATATATATATATATATTATATCTTTCTTTTGACTTGTTATATGTTTTATTTTATTTTTCCATTATTTTATTTTTGATTTGGTTTATTTTTATTTCCATTAATTTTTTATGTATTAAATGATCCTGTCTCGATTCGGATCTTGACTCCTTTTTATAATTTTTTACTTCCCTCCTTGTTTAGAGTTTGACTCGTTTTTTTTATAAGCTTCTTGTCGGGATTTGTTTTGATTGTTTATCTATGTAGGTATTGGCGTCATTTTTATAGTATTTGTTGTTGATTTATTCTTCATTGAAGTTTGTTTTCTTGGTAATTTTTTTTTGTATTTTATCATCATATTTGTTCTGAACTCCTTTTAGTATTTTTGTCATTTGTTTAATGGGCCTCCGCGCTATATTTTATTGTTGTCCCTGTTTTATTTATTGATTACTTTTCTTTGAATATATATAT
>APFE030043628.1:29302-43851 GCA_000404065.3 Pinus taeda | reverse complement strand
GATATATATATAAAGAAGAGTAACCAATAAATAAAACATGTTCAATAATAAAATATGGGGCTGAGGCCCATTAAACAAATAACATAAATACTAAAATAATTAAGAACTAATAGGATGATAAAATACATAAAAACATGAAGGATCAAGAAAATAAACTCTAATGAAGAATAAATCAACAACAAATACTATAAAAAGGATGCCAATACCTACATAGATAAATAAACAAACAAAATAAATCACAAAAAGAAGCCTAAAAAACTAGGAGGACAAGAGAGGGACCCAACTTTTACTAATATTTCAACCATCATTTCTATTCAAATTTTGTTTTGTTTTGTTTTGTTTTATTTTGTTTTTTTGTTTGTTTGTTTTTGTTTTTGTTTTTTGTCTTTTGTTTTTTTTGTTTTTTTTTTTCCTAGGGCCTCCCTCAATTTACGATGATGGAAATGACTAACCATAGCAACGACTTGGGCCTCCTCAATGCAGATGTGATGCTTAGATTTATATGCATGCTCCGCTAAAGCAGGGGAGCGGGTCCTGCCATGTTTGATGTCAACAACATGCTCACGAATCTTTTGATTAATCAAGCGACTAGTCTGACCAATGTAGGGAGTCCCACAAGAGCATGGGATAACGTAAATGCCCTTCATATTCTTGGGGCTCGCTAGGTCTTTTACAGATATAAGGGAGCTCTGGATGGTATTTAAAGGCTTAAAGGTTGAAGCCACCTTATGTTTCCTTAGGATCCTCGCAATATTGTCAGTGGTCCCTTGGATAAAAGGAAGATAAACACCAGAAAATCGATCCTTGGTATCTTTCTTAGCACTAGTACCTTATTCAGCTCTTAGGAAAGCCTTAATACATTGGTGTCTACTATACCCATTATTAAAGAAAAAACTTAGGAGATGTGCTTTCTCTTCATTGAGATGGTTGTCATCAGAAACTCTTAAAGCTCTAGTTGCTAAGGTGTTGAGAACACCAAGCTTCTGAGTTGGGAAATGATGAGAATTAACATGAAGATATTTTTCCTTATGAGTTTTCTTACGAAATACCCAATGAGAAAAAGAGCCATCATCATTCCTTGAGAGAAAGACGTCAAAGAAGGGAAGACTACCATTACATTCAAATTCCATGGTGAACTTTATAGAACTAAATTGATTTCTACTAAAAGACTTTACTTTTATAATTTTAATCTTTTAATAATTTTATTAATTTATTTAACTTATTGATTTGATTTTAGTCATTTTTATTATTTCTCTTTCAATTCATGATATAATTTTTCTTATTTATTTATTTTATTTGATATAATTTTTTCCTTTCTCTTTAATTCTCTCTACTTATGTATTATTTTTGACTTTTTGGTAAATTTATTTGATTGATTTCTAGTTTACATTTTAATTTTGTTTTATTTAGGTTCTTTATATTTTTTTTTTTTTTTTGGGATTTTATTTAATTTAATTTTCTAAATTTTACTTTGGTTTTTTTCCATCTAAGTTCCTTTTCATTAAATAATAGATAAATAAATGGATATATGTGTCATTTTTTCAATTTTTGTTAATTTCTTTAATTGATTTCTAATTTCCATTTCCATTTTACTTTTTTTGGGTTCTATTTTGTTTCTATTTTACATTTTTTTTGTTGTATTTGTTTGGATTCTTTAAATTTTTTTCCTTTTAGGTTTTTTTTAGTTTTATTATTTCGCTATGTTCTTTAATTAATAATTAATATATTATATATATATATATATATATATAAAATAGTTGTTTGGATTAAGTCGTTGCATTTCTAGTGTTTATTAATTCTCTAGTTCAACTATCCATATATGTCCCGATGATGAACCATAATAAGTGGTTAGAAAAAGTTGACATAAAAATCTATATGTGATTTCATAGGTAAAATATTTGGTTTAATCATGAATCATATAACACTTTATTCACAATAATAATTTTAAGATTTTGTTAGAATCTTATAACTTTTAAAATTTTGTAACCTTCATATTATGTGTATATCTATATAATACACAATATCCAAATTTTAAAGATATAAAATTAATCATTTATAATTTTATTTCAAATGAAATTTAAATGATCAAAAATATATAAAATTATAATTGCGAAGAGATGTATATTTATATTTAGTAAATACGAACATAAAAACTTAATACTTATAATAAACTTTCAAGATAATAAGATTATTAACTATTAATATTCATCCAATTTTACCTGATCTTAATTTATAAAAGAAAATTTAACCAACAAAAATTAATAAATTGGAAAAATATAAAGTACAAAACCATGGGCTCTAAGAAAACTATGGAAAAAAACGAATAGATCAAAAACATATAAAGTACAAAATCATCGGCCATAACCAAACCATGAGTGATAACACTTCTGAAAAACTATTTTAACATAATTAAATCCAACGATTAAAAATGAATGGTTTATTAAGCTATAGGCTCATATTTATATATGATATTTAATTTAATAGAAATTAAAAAATTCATAATTTAATAATATTTTTAAAATCAGTTAAAAATTACTATTAATTGTATGGTAGTTAAATTTGACCATCAAATTTTACATAATAATAAATTTATTATACAAATTATGTGCTTGGCCCATTAAATTATAATTTTATATATATATATATATATACACACCACACACACCACAAGTCCCTCGTTTGTTTTTTAGGGTGTATAATCATTTATTTATTCAAAAGTGTATTTTTAATTACAACAAATCACAATCTTGCTATAAATTGTACCAGACCAAAAAAACCATTTCATCTATTAGTTAGACTATGCCTTATTCATTTAAAAAAAATAATTAATTTATATTAAATTACAAATTTAAATTCTAACCATTATATATATTTTATATATATATATATATATATATATATCAAAATTTTCACACATTAATTACTATTAATATATTATAATTTATATTAATTTATAAAAATAATATTTAGCAAACAAAACACTAATACTTAAGTATGGTGTAGTCTAACTTATGGATGAAATGACTTTTTTCAAGACCATTTTTCAGGTTAATTTTAATCAAAATATGACAGAGACTTTTATAAACTTGAGTTTAAATTGTTTAATCTATATAATTCGAGTTCCCTAGTAGTTTTTCAGGGTGTTGAATCTATTTGTGCATTCAAAAATGTATTTTAAACAAGAAAAAATCATGAAATTGTATTGCCGGATTTTGATGAATTCTGGTGAAAATGATATTTTGTCTATAAGTTAGACTACGCCCTTAACTATATTTGAGAGATGAAATAAAAACTAAAATTATATTATTTTTAAAACCAACCTAGACATATCTTAACTTAGGATCTACCAAGCGAGGAGAGAGCTCAAATCTCTTGAGATACAAACCTCTTTTAAAGTGAATTAATAGTTTTGATCCCTCTTGGCACATAGTAGATCTAGAGTTAAAAGGGATCTACGCTGCTTATAATTATAATGAAAATAATGAATAACTTTTATTAAAAATGTTAATTTGTATATTTATATAACACATTCAAATTAATAATTCTAATAATCTATTGGAATTTATACATTTTAAAAATCTTAACTTTCTTATTATATGTGTATCTATATAATACATATTATCCAAATTAATAATTGGAAACAAAATTTTTTTTGTCACCCTCATCCAAATACTATTATATGAATTCTTCATGTAAATCGATGAAACTATAATTGGACTTAAGAGGGGATACAGATTTAGAGTCTATGGAGGGGAAGTTGCTTCAAAATTGCTTGAGAAAATAACCAAGCTCAGAATTCTACATTTAATCTCCACCTGTATCCCTGTAGCATTAAAAACAAGTTGTATATGCATTAACGCTAACATATGGGCGCTTGAGTAGAAACATGAGCCATTTGCATGAGACAAAGAGAGTCAACTTTGGTTAACATGTAAAATAAGAGAATAATCAAGGAGAAGGAGATTCATAGAAGATGGATTGCAATGTGGTAAACGAGGGGAATTTTTTCGAAGACATTCAGAAATTTAGAGGAAGCACATATGTAAAGGCAAAAGCACGCAGGAAGTGCTCTAGATCCCCGTGTTTTTAATCAGTTGGAGACTTATTTCTATAGATTCTTGAGTGTCTTTATCAGGTGGAGCCTTTTAACAGTGCTCTAGATTCCTATGTAATTCGTCAAGTGGAGCATTGGAGAGTGCTCTAGATTCTTGTGTGTTATTTAACAAGCAGAGGCCAAGATTTATTGATGGCCATGGAACCTATTAGGTGGAGGCATAGTGTGCTCATATTATTGCAGGAGACATGTGCAAGCATTGTGGACCTTGTAATCTTGGAATGTGAAGCAGGTGGATATGCTATTAAATTTTGGATTCCTGTAGTGATTGGTTGGGTGGAGCATTGTGTGTTCTAGATTCCTTGAAGTGTTGTTGGGTGGAGACAACATGTACTCTAGACTCCTAGTTGTAAGGTGGAGGCATTATGTTCTTTGGAATCTCATGTGATGTGTTAGCTGGACTAGTGTGAATTTACCTTGAGAACATCACTCTTTAGGCTCTAATCTAGCTCAGGGGTGGTTAACTGCAAGAAAGATTGATAATGTAGTTGACCTATGGTTGAGAGGAGAGTTGAAGTCCCTTTATCATCTGTCTGTCATTCATTCATTAAGATAAGTTGTTTACTTGTATCTCTATGCATATTCGTGCAATATGAGTGATGATTAATATTATTACATGAAAATGGGTGTATTAGCATTATCAATGAGGAATATGTACTCCTATGTGTGATCCAGATCTCATCAGCGATTGGAATTAACCAAAATATTTTACTTATATGATGTTAGAAGAAATGCATTTAAAAGAGTACGAAAAGCCACATGTGCATATCGTAAAGAAGATGAAACATAATGATGATTAACAAATCAAGAACACAACACATTGATAATGGAGTTCACCCAGTGTGGGTTACGTCTTCGAGCTTGGTGTCAACAGTGTGGAGGTTGCTTCATATAATTGCTGCAAATGATGATGTACATGGAATGTTATTTGTCATAACAAGGAAAAATACCCTCAACAAGAGTGGTGTGCCTCTCCATGAGACATCTCCTTGCAGGACACATACTCAAAATGGGTCTTCCTTTAGCATGAGAAGCTAATAAAATATCACAATAATGTAGCATCAAGTATCCCTCAACATAGTGTTACATAGGGATCTCAACAATAATACATCATCACAACAAAACAAAAGGAAGCATAACATAACTGCATCGAATACCTCCACTTTTGAATATGGCTGAAAAATGCAAAGCTCAACTGCTGAAATGGACCGGACCACTGAATTCCTGGCGATGAGTGGTGTAAAATAGACTATCAACTTGTCCAATTCTAACACCATCAAATTTGGACCCTCGGGAATCTTGAAGATTCCCTAAAGATTCTTCTCCACTGGCAGAGTGGAGATCTACTACTTAATGATAAATCTGATCTTGCCATCACGATCCTTGCGAAATTATGAGAATAATGAGTATAAATTCAGCTACATTTCGACATTGGAAAAATTCAACCTCCAAGGGAATCTAAATATTTGTCAAATTCTAAAGACATTCATTGTTACAGGGCACCTGCAATTCTGTTGCTTGGATGGTGAATCTGACTTCACCATTGTGATCCTTGCAAAATTATGAGAAGAATGACTATAAAATTGATAACATTTTGACAGTGTAAAATTTTACCTACCAAAGAATCTTTTAGCATCCTATTTCAAGGTTCCGTCATCCCTGCAAATCACAGTTCCACCTTGCTCCAAGTTCCACTCCAAGTTATGATTCCGTCGCTCAACATTCTGTGGGTTGGAACTCCTTTCCTACTCTAGCCCGTCGAATGAACATATGGTTTAAATACTTTTGAGGGGGAAAATGTTACAATATGGTCATTTGACCCATTGGTTAATTCAAGTGATGATCGCTACGAGGTCGGGGTATCAAATTTCCGCCCCTCCAAACTTGGCATTTGCAAGTTGTCACATTACATTTTTGGTGGTCAAGTCTTGTGGTCCCTTAACTCCAACGTTCAACACATGTTCCTCGTTGTCGTCATTAATGCTTTATTAGTCGTCGCATTGAAATTTGGGAATGTTTTGTTTAGTGTTATTATTTATTGTGAGACTGCCCAGTGGGGAGTGGTCTCAGCCCTTGGTCTTCGTGGGTTGGTTATATGGTTAGTGGGGTCCGCACCAAGTGGCATCAACCCAATCCATTACATACCGTAATATAATATATTATAACAAGTCTTGTGGTCCCTTAACATTGGTGGTCAACACGTGTTCCTCGTTGTCGGCATTAACATTTTATTACCCATTGCATTGAAATTTGGTAATGTTTTCTTTAGCATTGTTGTTTATTGTGAGACCGCCCAGTGGGGGCCAGTCTCAGCCCGTGGTCTTTGTGGGTTGGTTTTATGGTGGGCGGGGTCTGCAGCACGCGGCACCAACCCAATCCATTACATATTGTATTATAATATATTATAACAATAGTGTGGGGGTGGCAGGACCCAATCCATTACATACCATATTATAATATATTATAACAATGGTGTGGGGGTGGCGGTGATGCAGGAGCATCAAGACCCTGCTCATTTGTAAATATGGAATAAAAAGGGGGTGTGATAATTTTAAATATTTTTTTTATTTTTAATAAAATAGGGAGTGTTTTTAGGCATAAAGCAGTGAATGTGGATCATTATGGGATAAGGAAAGCTTTTCTATTTTAGAACAGGGAAAAATATGGGAAAAAGCCTCAAGATGCTTTTTACCATATGTATGCATTGCATGTAGACTCTTCGAGCTTTTAGTTGAGTGATTCTAGATCATGCTTAGTTTTATAAATTAGGAATCCTCAAAGACATTGAAGATCAGAGGAGTGAGAGAAATAATAGAGTAGGAAGCAGAGGGTTTTCTGCTTGGGCCTTCGGGCAGTTTGTAAAGGGCCATCAATTCTAATTATCTGGCCAACACAAGTTTGTAAGTTATTATTTTGCTCCACTTTGTATATATTGGTTGATTGAGAAATTGTTTATTGGTTTCCTGAAGTTGTTAAATTTATGAAGAAAGAAATGATAAATACATGTGTTAAGCCCACATCAACTTGTGTGAGAATTGGTATGCATAACCATCGAATGTATAAGATATTAATCTCGGCGTAAGAGGCGGTATTTAAATCCTCGGTTTGTATCGAACCTTGGTATATGAATGTTTTTGAATTGATTTTAACATAGATCTACAGGAATTCCTTGAATCATGAAGGCGCTGTGTAAATTAGTTTAATACACAGAGTAGCGGTGGATTGATACCAAGCTGACAGGTTGTTTGGAAGGTGTTACAACTCAAATTCATCAGTTTTCTTTCTTTATTGGCCCCTACCTGTGCGCATATCCATATATCGCAGAGATTATATAGCCGTGGTGGATTATAAGGTTCCCATTACAATTGCTGTGCATATATTTATATATATAAACCTGTGGATTCATACCGGTGGGCGCAACCAATTGCAAGCAGTTGTCAAGTGTGAACGAAAGATATAATTGCATGTAAGTTATCGTTTTATGAATTGGTAGATCGGCTCATAGAAATTTGTAAATCTCCTAGGAGAAGTAGTTGTTCAAAGCACGACGACGGGCTCAATCCCGGGCCGTGGACTGGTAGCAGAGGCGAGACATTTTGGACAGGAAACTTTGTGGTTTGACTCGAATTCGTTCTGATGATCAGAGGCTACAAACAATCAGCAGAGCTTCCACCTCTGCTCGTTGCTTCAATTAACGATGGATTGACATATGATGGACATTGATATATGGAGATGGAGAGAACAACATCTATTTAGCGATGGGATATTGAGCCATGCTATTGGATAACTTGGGGAATTTGATGATGCCTTTCCAGCAGAGGTACTGATATACATTCAGAGCTATGGTGTTCCTGCGTTGCTTGGTTTTGACACAAATCAAAGATCATGGAAATGAAATGCCCTATCACGTAGAGGTTTCCTCTTCAACTCTTTACAAGATTTTGCTTTGAGCCCAGGCTCAGCGTTAGCGTATATATCATCCTTGCAGTGGGGCTACGAAAAATACCAAGGCGCATTTGTTGTTTGTAATTGGTCATGGAAATACTGTGCAATGAAATGCAAAATGTTGAGCTGTAGCGCTCAAGTCAAGTAGAAGGTTAATGGTATTGAAATTGTTTGTTTTATTATTGGAAAGCTTCCCCATTGAATGTTAAATATTGAAGTTGCCAGGCATTGATTGTTGATTTGAGGCGCATGTTTTTTCTGCATGAGGAAAACCAAGAGGATCCTGGTTATTGCAGGCTTGCCCTGCATCAGGTGGTATCAGAACCGGAACAACTTTCTTTGAAGGTTCAAGTGTTTTTTTTTGTTAAGTTAATTGCATGTGATTTTTGGAACTGACGAATATTGTAGCAGAGAGTGCAGTGATCAAAGAGTCCAGCAAGGGTGGCAGAACCTAAAGATTCAATAGAGGTTGAAAAAAAGTTGCAGATGAGAGAAGCCTACAGGAGCAATGGAGGATGCTCAAAAGGTTCCAGTAGAGGACCAATGATTACCAAAATACCAGATCCGGAGGGAAGGATTGGTGAGGTAAGTGGCAACAAGAGAGTTTGTTGTGGCAGAGGCTTCATGCAACTCATAGGTGAGGAACTTATGGCGAAGGAGATGACTACTAAAAGTCATAAAGGAGAGAGCAGAGGTTCAGAAAGAGGCCACAGAAGAAAGAAGGAGAAATATGCCAAGGCAAATGGCATAAGGTAGCAGTTGAATCAGGAAGAGTATGAGAAAGAGAAAGCTGAGATAGCAGTTCATCTTGAGCTATTGATGAAATTGTTGCAAGAAGATGTGAAAGACCAGAGACATGGTTTACTGATGAGGAAGAGATTGAAGTGGCAGAGGCTACAACAGAAAAGAGATTTACAGATAAGCATGCAGTTACAAGAGGAGCTGAAGAAGCTTAAGCAGATGATGGATGAACACTTGAAACAGGAAGAACTCAGAGCAACTGAGTTGGAAGAGGAGGTTTCAATTGGTGAAACAGAGGAGAAGATCGTTTGTGATTTCTTGAATTATTGGGTAAACCCAGATCAGCTGGATAATATAAAACCATGTATTTTTATAGCTGACAATTGTGATGTGATTACAGGTTTTACTGAGGAGGATGTGCCATCTTGTGAAACTGTTATAGCACAAGAGGAAGTTATTATGGATGCATAAGAAGTGAACCAGTCTGAAACACATATAAGGGAAGTAACAGTTGACACTGTTGAACATTTTGTGCAAACTGAGAGTTTATATGCAGGTGATGAGATGGTAACAACAGGAAGCTTGGCTTGTGAAAGTATTGAAGATTGTACAGAAAGTTTCTCAAAGGAGATGACAGATTTATGGCATGAGTTAAATGTTCTAGAGAAGAGACTAGAAGTGCAGAAGATAAGAATTAAGAATATAAAGGCAGAGATGAATGAAAATAAAGAGGTTCATTTTTATGAACCAGAATACAGATGCATTCTCGGAGAAGATGATGCTGAGGATAGACTGAGTGATAATCTCAAGAATGATTGGGATCAGTATGCTGAAATGCTGGCAGAGAGAAATAAGGCACTGAGGCCTTATGAATTTAATTTTAACAAGTGTTTTGTGAGTGCAGGTATTAGTGCAAAACATTTGACTCAATTGAGGAGAGAAGAAGTTTTCTATTCCAGAAGACAAGAGGGTATGGATGATCAGGTGGCAGTCAGAACAGAAACAAGCATAGAGGCAAGAAGTCAGCAGTCTGAAGATTTATTAGACAAATAAATTGATTTAATCAGAAGAATCATGTTGAAAATGTCTCAGAGGAAGACATCAAAAAGGAAGGGAAGCAGCAGAAGCAGCAGTAAGATGAAAACAGGGACAAGTTATGAAAGTGCAACTAGTGGAGCAAAGCAGCATAAGGTGTGGAGACCTGGAGAAGAACAACAGACAAAAGTAGCGGCAAATGGAAACTTACAACACAAGGTGTGGGATCCAGGCATACACAGATCCCAACACATGATCAGGGGATCATGATTAATTTTAAGGTTGGGTGTATGATGCAGGAGCATCAAGACCCTCTTCATTTGTAAATATGGAATAAAAAGGGGGGTGTGATAATTTTAAATATTTTGTTATTTTAAATAAAATAGGGAGTGTTTTTAGGCATAAAGCAGTGAATGTGGATCATTATGGGATAAGGAAAGCTTTTCTATTTTAGAACAGGGAAAAAGATGGGAAAAAGCCTCAAGATGCTTTTACCATATGTATGCATTGCATGTAGACTCTTAGAGCTTTTAGTTGAGTGATTCTAGATCATGCTTAGTTTTATAAATGTGGAATCCTCAAAGACATTGAAGATCAGAGAAGGAGTGAGAGAAAGAATAGAGTAGGAAGCGGAGGGTTTTCTGCTTGGGCTTTCGGGCAGTTTGTAAAGGGCCATCAATTCTAATTATCTGGCCAACACAAGTCTGTAAGTTATTATTTTGCTCCAGTTTGTATATATTGGTTGATTGAGAAATTGTTTATTGGTTTCCTGAAGTTGTTAAATTTATGAAGAAAGAAATGATAAATACATGTGTTAAGCCCACATCAACTTGTGTGAGAATCGATATGCATAACCATCGAATGTATAAGATATTAATCTCGGCGTAAGAGGCGGTATTTAAATCCTCAGTTTGTATCGAACCTTGGTATATGAATGTTTTTGAATTGATTTTAAAATAGATCTACAGGAATTCCTTGAATCATGAAGGTGCTGTGTAAATTAGTTTAATACACAGAGTAGCGGTGGATTGATACCAAGCTGACAGGTTGTTTGGAAGGTGTTACAACTCAAATTCATCAATTTGCTTTCTTTATTGGCCCCTACCTGTGCGCATATCCATATATCGCAGATATTATATAGCCGCAGTGGATTATAAGGTTCCCATTACAATTTTTGTGCATATAATTTTATATATATATAAACCTGTGGATTCATACCGGTGGGTGCAACCAATTGCAAGCGGTTGTCAAGCGTGAACGAAAGATATAATTGCATGTAAGTTGTCGGTTTATGAATTGCTGGATCAACTCATAGAAATTTGTAAATCTCCTAGGAGAAGTAGCTGTTCAAAGCACGACGACGGCATCAATCCCGGGCCGTGGACTAGTAGCAGAGGCAAGACATTTTGGACAGGAAACTTTGTGGTTTGACTCGAATTCGTTCTGATGATTAGAGGCTACAAACAATCAGCAGAGCGTCCACCTCTGCTCGTTGCTTCAATTAACTATGGATTGACATATGATGGACATTGATATATGGAGATGGAGAGCACAACATCTATTTAGCAATGGGATATTGAGCCATGCTATTGGATAACTTGGGGAATTTGATCATGCCTTTCCAGCGGAGGTACTGATATACATTCAGAGCTATGGTGTTTCTGCGTTGCTTGGTTTTGACACAAATCAAAGATCATGGAAATGAAATGCCCTGTCACGTAGATGTTTCCTCTTCAGCTCTTTACAAGATTTTGCTTTGAGCCTAGGCTTAGCGTTAGCGTATAGATCATCCTTGCAGTGGGGCTACGAAAAATACCAAGGCGGATTTGTTGTTTGTAATTGGTCATGGAAATACTGTGCAATGAAATGCTAAATGTTGAGTTGTAGCGCTCAAGTCAAGTGGAAGGTTAATGGTATTGAAATTGTCTGTTTTATTATTGGAAAGCTTCCCCATTGAATGTTAAATATTGAAGTTGCCAGGCATTGATTGTTGATTTGAGGCGCATGTTTTTTCTGCATGAGGAAAACCAAGAGGATCCTGGTTTTTGCAGGCTTGCCCTGCATCAGGTGGTATCAGAGCCGAAACAGCTTTCTTTGAAGGTTCAAGTGTTTTTTTTTGTTAAGTTAATTGCATGTGATTTTTGGAACTGATGAATATTGTAGCAGAGAGTGCAGTGATCAAAAAGTCCAGCAAGGGTGGCAGAACCTAAAGATTCAATAGAGGTTGAAAAAAAAGTTGCAAATGAGAGAAGCCTACAGGAGCAGTGGAGGATGCTCAAAATGTTCCAGCAGAGGACCAATGATTACCAAAATACCAGATCTAGAGGGAAGGATTGGTGAGGTAAGTGGCAGCAAGAGAGTTTATTGTGGCAGAGGCTTCATGCAACTCATAGGTGAGGAACTTATGGCGAAGGAGATGACTACTAAAAGTCATAAAGGAGAGAGCAGAGGTTCATAAAGAGGCCACAGAAGAAAGAAGGAGAAATATGCCAAGGCAAATGGCATAAGACAACAGTTGAATCAGGAAGAGTATGAGAAAGAGAAAGCTGAGATAGCAGTTCATCTTGAGCTATTGATGAAATTGTTGCAAGAAGATGTGAAAGACCAGAGACATGGTTTACTGATGAGGAAGAGAGTGAAGTGGCAGAGGCTACAACAGAAAAGAGATTTACAGATAAGCATGCAGTTACAAGAGGAGCTGAAGAAGCTTAAGCAGATGATGGATGAACACTTGAAACAGGAAGAACTCAGAGCAGCTGAGTTGGAAGAGGAGGTTTCCATTGGTGAAATAGAGGAGAAGATCGTTTGTGATTTCTTGAATTATTGGGTAAATCTAGATCAGCTGGATAATATAAAACCATGTATTTCTATAGCTGATAATTGTGATGTGATTACAAGTTTTACTGAGGAGGATGTGCCATATTGTGAAACTGTTACAGCACAAGAGGAAGTTCTTATGGATGCAGAAGAAGTGAATCAGTCTGAAACGTAGATAAGGGAAGTAACAGTTGACACTGTTGAACATTTTGTGCAAACTGAGAGTTTATATGCAGGTGATGAGATGGTAACAACAGGAAGCTTGGCTTGTGAAAGTATTGATGATTGTACAGAAAGTTTCTCAAAGGAGATGACAGATTTATGGCATGAGTTAAATGTTCTAGAGAAGAGACTAGAAGTGCAGAAGATAAGAATTAAGAATATAAAGGCAGAGATGAATGAAAATAAAGAGGTTCATTTTTATGAACTAGAATACAGATGCATTCTCGGAGAAGATGATGCTGAGGATAGATTGAGTGATAATCTCAAGAATGATTGGGATCAGTGTGCTGAAATGCTGGCAGAGAGAAATAAGGCACTGAGGCCTTATGAATTTTATTTTAACAATTGTTTTGTGAGTGCAGGTATTAGTGCAAAACATTTGACTCAATTGAGGAGAGAAGAAGTTTTCTATTCCAGAAGACAAGAGGGTATGAATGATCGGGTGGCAGTCAGAACAGAAACAAACATAGAGGCAAGAAGTCAGAAGTCTGAAGATTTATTAGACAAAGAAATTGATTTAATCAGAAGAATCATGTTGAAAAGGTCTCAGAGGAAGACATCAACAAGGAAGGGAAGCAGTAGAAGCAGCAGTAAGATGAAAATAGGGACAGGTTATGAAAGTGCAGCTAGTGGAGCAAAGCAGCATAAGGTGTGGAGACCTGAAGAAGAACAACAGAAAAAAAGTAGCGGCAAATGGAAACTTATAGCACAAGGTGTGGGATCCGGGCACACAGATCCCAACACATGATCAGGGGATCATGATTAATTTTAAGGTTGGGTGTATGATGCAGGAGCATCAAGACCCTCTTCATTTGTAAATGTGGAATAAAAAGGGGGGTGTGATAATTTTAAATATTTTGTTATTTTTAATAAAATAGGGAGTGTTTTTAGGCATAAAGCAGTGAATGTGGATCATTATGGGGATAAGGAAAGCTTTTCTATTTTAGAACAGGGAAAAAGATGGGAAAAAGCCTCAAGATGCTTTTACCATATGTATGCATTGCATGTAGACTCTTAGAGCTTTTAGTTGAGTGATTCTAGATCATGCTTAGTTTTATAAATGTGGAATCCTCAAAGACATTGAAGATCAGAGAAGGAGTGAGAGAAAGAATAGAGTAGGAAGCAGAGGGTTTTCTGCTTGCGCCTTCGGGCAGTTTGTAAAGGGCAATCAATTCTAATTATCTGGCCAACACAAGTCTGTAAGTTATTATTTTGCTCCAGTTTGTATATATTAGTTGATTGAGAAATTGTTTATTGGTTTCCTGAAGTTGTTAAACTTATGAAGAAAGAAATGATAAATACATGTGTTAAGCCCACATCGACTTGTGTGAGAATCGATATGCATAACTATCGAATGTATAAGATATTAATCTCGGCGTAAGAGGCGGTATTTAAATCCTCAGTTTGTATCGAACCTTGGTATATGAATGTTTTTGAATTGATTTTAAAATAGATCTACAGGAATTCCTTGAATCATGAAGGTGTTGTGTAAATTAGTTTAATACAAAGAGTAGCGGTGGATTGATACCAAGCTGACAGGTTGTTTGGAAGGTGTTACAACTCAAATTCATCAGTTTGCTTTCTTTATTGGCCCCTATCTATGCGCATATCCATATATCACAGAGATTATATAGCCGCGGTGGATTATAAGGTTTCCATTACAATTGTTGTGCAT
>APFE030043628.1:3466-29186 GCA_000404065.3 Pinus taeda | reverse complement strand
CCTGTGGATTCATACCGGTGAGCGCAACCAATTGCAGACGGTTGTCAATCTTGAACGAAAGATATAATTGCATGTAAGTTTTCGGTTTATGAATTGCTGGATCGGCTCATAGAAATTTGTAAATCTCCTAGGAGAAGTAGTTGTTCAAAGCACGACGATGGGCTCAATCCCGGGTTCGTGGACTGGTAGCAAAGGCGAGACATTTTGGACATGAAACTTTGTGGTTTGACTCGAATTCGTTCTGATGATCAGATGCTACAAACAATCAGCAGAGGTTCCACCTCTGCTCGTTACTTCAATTAACTATGGATTGACATATGATGGACATTGAGAGATGGAGAGCACAACATCTATTTAGCGATGGGATATTGAGCCATGCTATTGGATAACTTGGGGAATTTGATGATGCCTTTGCAGCGGAGGTACTAATATACATTCAGAGCTATGGTGTTCCTGCGTTGCTTGGTTTTGACACAAATCAAAGATCATGGAAATGAAATGCCCTGTCACGTAGAGGTTTCCTCTTCAGCTCTTTACAAGATTTTTCTTTGAGCCCAGGCTCAGCGTTAGCGTATAGATCATCATTGCAGTGGGGCTACGAAAAATACCAAGGTGGAATTGTTGTTTGTAATTGGTCATGGAAATAGTGTGCAATGAAATGCTAAATGTTGAGTTGTAGCGCTCAAGTCAAGTGGAAGGTTAATGGTATTGAAATTGTCTGTTTTATTATTGGAAAGCTTCCCCATTGAATGTTAAATATTGAAGTTGTCAGGAATTGATTGTTGATTTGAGGCGCATGTTTTTTCTGCATGAGGAAAACCAAGAGGATCCTGGTTATTGCAGGCTTGCCCTGCATCAGGTGGGGTGACAACCTCCATTTTTTATATATATATTTTTATTTGTTATATAATATTTTTGTCAATTTGACCAAAATCAAGGGTCATTAGAAAAATTAAGTGTTCAACAAATTCACATGCTTTTGTGAGCCAAGTTCCATGTCCCAGACTTAGTCAATTTGTAGGATCATTAAAACAGACCCACTTGCCCACTTTGACCAGCTCTATCTTCTTCATACGAACTCAGATTGGAGTATCATTTGCACCATTGGAATTAGGGCGACGAGCACTTCGATATGGTACTAGTTTGAGAGCAATATGACCACTTTGAATTTTGAGCTATTATAAGCCCTCTTTGACCTTTGATGATATCTATGACCACTTGAATCAATGTGTTGCAATAATATGTTTATATGATTATTCTTGGTCCAGGTGGCTCTAGACACATGCAGAAGTCCTAGAGGACTCAAAAAGGGTCAAAATTAAAAGTGGTCATATTGATCCAAACTAGCACCAGATCGAAGTGCTCGTCGCCTTGTTTCCAACGGTATGAACAACACTCAAATCTGAACTCATATGGAGGAGATAGATCCAGTCAAAGTTTGGTCAAGGTTCCATAGTGGGCCAGGTTTAATGCTCCTACAAATTGACCGAGTCCTGGTCATGGAATCTGGCTCCCGAAGAGTGGGCAAATTTGTTGGATACATAATTTGTCTAATAACCCTTATATTAGACAAAAATAAAAAAACTAAGCTATTATATATTATCTATATATTATTTATTGGTATATATTATATATATATATATAGTATATATATATTATATATATATATATATATCTTATATATCTATTATTAATATATATATATAATATATATATATATTTTATATTATATATATTATATATATATATATATATATATAATTATAATATATATTATAAATAGGTGGTGGGCCATGACCCCCACCACCTCTATCGGACTTCACATATATGTATTAAAAAAAAAAAAATTAAGATGGGTTGACAAGCCATGGCCCCCGCTGGCCCCAACTGCATTTATATTAAAAACATTAAAAATGGCCGACAACCATGACCCCATCGGACCCTCCAACCTATGACCAAAAATAAACATAAAACATATTTAATGGGGTGCAAACCACCATGTACAACTAACTTATGACATTTATGGGCTAGCAGGAATTGAACTTGCCCAACCACATGGTCAGCCCACTCCATGGGCAGCCCAACCCAAACCGACACACCATGTATTAACACCAAAAACATATAACCGTTACATATTAAAACAAAAATCAAACCATTGTTTAAAATTAATGTGCAACGGATTTACAGATTCCTAGCAGAGGAGAATCTTTGAGAATCTTGAGGGAATCTTCTAGATTCCTTAGAGGCTAAAATTTCCCAGATCCAAAATGCAACCAAATTTATATTAATTCTTCTCAGAATTTTGCAAGGATTGCAATGGAAAGATCATTTTTTTATTTGAGTTGCAGATCTCCAGTCAACCCAGAGGAGAGAATCTTTGGAGAATCACGAGGGAATCTAAAAGATTCCTACATGCCCAGATTTTTCTAGTGTCAGAATTCGACAAATGGATAGTCGATTTTACACCTCTTGACGACAAAAATTCATTTGTGTAGTCAGGTTTTGTATATGATCTTTCTATTTTTCAGCCATTTTCCAGATTAGAGTGATGGTGTTAGATTTCAGAGTGTGGAAAGTCGATATTATGCCATGTGATGCCACGATTTCAATGGTGCATTCAAATCCAGAAGCCGAGTATTCTATTCTTCAGTTAGAATCAGAGTTTAGGTATATGAAGTGTTGTCGTTGTGTACTTCTTTGATAATTTTCTGTGAGATGTACTATGTTGTTTCGATTCCTGCTTGATGTATGATGCTGAATCTTTGTGTCTATTTCATGTGAGATGTATTCATAATAGATTGTTGTGTATGTTTTGATTGAGATCCCTTTGATGCCATGATGGTGGGATACTCATTGTCACCATGGGTGTTTTGATTGAGATCCCTTTGATGCCATGACGGCGGGATACTCATTGTCACCATGTGTATGATGATGTCATGCTTATAGGAGGTTTGTTGTGAGTGATAGTTCCTGTAGCGGAAAGTCTCACGGGGAGACTTTGCCACTCATGTAGAGGGCACATATCCTTGTATGATAGAAAACATAGTCCATGTACATCTTCACCATTTCCAACACTGAATGAAGTGGCCAACACCATCTTGACACTGGTCATGGAGATGTAGTCCACACTGGATGAACTCTGTTATCAACGTCTCATGTCTATGATTTTCTAATTGTCATTATGTTTCCATTCGATTAAGCATGCATATATGTTCATTTATGCTCTTATAAAATGAAATTCTAGCTACATCAAGGAAGCAAAATATCTTGGTTAAATTCAAGATTTGAGTCAACTCGGATCAATTCTCATGATGTGAGGGACTTATAAATCCCTGTAGAACCATTGGTTATAACCAAACCATAGGCGATAACAATTCTCAAAAGCTACTTTAACACAATTAAATCCAACGAATAAAAATGAATGGTTTACTAAGTTATAGGTTCCTCCTGAACTGAGGATTGTTGTGATTCACCTCTATAAGACTATCATTGCCAAGCTTAAGACCAATGAAGTGTGGTCTAAAGATATTAAATGCAATATCGAGGTTAAGCAAGGGTGTCCCCTTTCCCCTACCCTTTTTGGTATTTATATCAATAAGCTAGAAGAGTGTTTGGAAACTGCAGATTGCAAGGGCAATGAGATCGCTGGTATAATCATTACTCTTCTCCTCTATGTTGATGTTATCATTCTTCTTGCAAAAAACCATGATGACCAAGACAAGCAACTTAAGACTCTTCATGTCTACTTCTCCAAGATGGGTATGATGGTTAATACCGACAAGACTAAAGCAATGATCATTAAATCCAAAAAGATCACCCATGGTAGTTTCGTCTATCATAACCATTATCTAGAGTAGGTTTCTTCTTATAAATATTTGGGCATTAACTTTCCTCATCAGCTCAACTGGAATTATAACATTGAGAAAAAAATTATTGGAGGTTGGAAAGCTTAATATGAGCTTGAAAATAATTGTAAGTTAGTTGATATTTACATTTGGAGTAAAAAAAGGTTCCTCTTTGAGACTCTCGTCACCCCTATTATCTTATATGGATGTGAAGTTTGGGGTTGCAGTATATCTAGGGAGTCATGGAGAAGGATTGAGATGATCCAAAAGCAATTCATAACCTATAACCTCGAGATCAAGGGAAATACTCCATATCCTATTCTCTTGATTGAAGTTTCCTTGTCCTCCATTGAGATTACAACTATGTTTAGATATCTGAAGTATAAGAAGAAGCTTTACAACATGGAATCCAAGAGGCTCCCAAAAATTGCTTCTAACTTTGATCAAAACCCACCTACACCTAAAGCGCAGGTGGCATAAGGATGCCCAGTCTTGGCTCAACCTTTGGGGGATTAAGGAGGAGATCATCATGGGAAGAAAGGATAGTATCAAAGATACTATTACCTCCAATTATAAGGACAATATGTAGGAGGATAAGGAGCTAGAGGGTAAAAGGAAGCTAAGATACGATAAGGAGGTGATTAAATCCACCCTTGATAATCAAAATTATCTCTCTATGTTGACCAATGCAAAGAAGAAAATGAACATTGTTAGGATAAGAACTAATTATCATGAGCTTTGAAGTGAGACTAGGCGGTGGTATACTCCCAAGGCTCCCTGGGATGATAGAATCTATCAGATTTGTGATACTAAGAAGGTGGAAGATGAGAAGCACTTCCTTTTAGATTTGTTTGTCTCTTGCCCACATCCGCTCTCAATTCCTTATCATCAGCCACACGTCCAATATTCTTGACTTATTAAGCCATCCCAACTATAGTAATCTTGGAGCAATTCCTTCCCTTCTCCTTGATCAGAGAAACAAGATTTTGAAAAATGACAATTAGAATCTCTTTTCTTGACATCTGATAGACCACATTGGTCTTAGTGGACATTAACCATCATCATCAATTGAATAGAAATTAAAAAATTCATAATTTAATAATATTTTTAAAATCTGTTAAAATTAATAAAAAATAACTAATATTAATGTAGGGTAGTTAAATTTGGCCATCAAAATTTACATAATAATAAATTTATGATACAAAATATGTGCTTGGCCCATTAAACTAATTAATGTGTGTGTACACACACACAAACGAGAAAGAGAGAGAGAGACTTTAACAGTAATTATAGCAAATGATATACCTTAGGTATTTTTTAGGGTTATGTATTCAAAAGTGTATTTTAAACTACAAGAAATCACAATCTTGATAGAAATTGTATCTGGCCAAAAAGTCATTTCCTCTATTAGTTAGACTATGCCTAATTCAATTTAAGATACTAATTAATTTATATTAATTACAACTTTAAATTCTACAATTAAAAATTAATAATTTAAAAAAATTATATATATATATTATATATATATTCATATATATATACTATTATAATATATTAATTAATTATATATATATTATAATATATATAATATTTATAATATAATAATATATTAGATAAATAAATAAGCAATAATACTTGAGCATATTTGAGACATGAAATAAAAAACTAAAAATTATACTATTTTAAAATGAAAAATAGATTTGATCCCTCTGGCACATGGTAGTAGATCCGAAGTTAAGAGGGATCTAGGCTGGTAATAATTATAATGAAAATGATGAATAAATTTTATTGAAAATGCTATATGTATATTTATATAACACATTCAAATTAATAATTCTAATAATCTATTGGAATTTTATACATTTTAAAAATCTGAACTTTCTTATTATATGTGTATCTATATAATACATATTATCCAAATTAATAATTGGAGCAACAATTTCTTTTATCACCCTAATCCAAATACTATTATATGAATTCATCATGTACATTGATGAAAATTATCAAATAATGATTGGACTTAAGGCGGGACAGATTTAGAGTCTATGGAGGGGAAGCTGCTTGGGAATTGCTTGAGAAAATAGCCAAACTCAGAATTCTACATTTAATCTCCACCTGTCTCCCTGTAGCATTAAAAATATGTTGTATAGGCATTAACACTAACATATGAGCACTTGAGTAAAAATATGACCATTCATGTTTTAATGAGACAAAGAGAGTAAACTATAGTTAACACATAACATAAGAGAATAAACAAGGAGAAGGAGATGCATAGAATAGGGATCACAATGTGGTAAATGAGGGGCATTTTTTCGAAGACATTTAGAAAAGAGGAAGCATGGACAAGCTTTGGTACTCAACAATCCCCCATTAGCTTTAGACTTAGGAGAAGGAATAATGGGGACCCTTTAAAAAAATTTAGGATAGAATCCTTCCTTGTTTAGATAAAATAGGATGAGTTTATATTTACTCTTTTATTTTTTAATAAAACAAGAAAGTTTATGAAAAGGGCATAAAACTTTTTAGGAATCCTTTTATAGTTTTAGAAGATAAATTACAAGTCTTACGAATCCTGAAATCCTAACAAGTAAATGAAAATATCATAAAATATTGGTCTTATTAAAACCTACGCGTAGTATCAGTAGTTTCAAAGAATATAAAAACAATGAACATCCAATTGCGAAAAGCCCATAAGTGAAACAGTGAAAAGTTGATAAGAAAAATAGCGAAAAGCCGAAATGAGAAATGCTGAAACCAATATCGCAATCTGCCAAAATTGAATATCCCATTCCGTTAAAACTCCAATATTTCTCTAATATAGATCCCACACCTATACCTTTTTTGGAAATTGCATATCGCTGAGTTATGTTAATATCACCCGATACGAAACACTGATAAAATATTTTCTGATATAATGACAAGTGCCAGTGCCATGTGAACAAATGTTTGAAAAATAAATGACCACTCTGTGTAGTTCTAATTTCGAGGTTTTTTTATGATATGTAATAATTTTGAGTTAATGTGAAAGGATTTTCCATAAATCTCGATATGACTCTCTGCATCTTTCAAAGCTCTTTATTCTTCTCTTGGTTTGTTTCTTTACAGGTAAATTCCAATAAAGAGCAATTAAAGGACATGTCAAGATTAATCAAAGTAAGGAGGAAGTCTATAATACAACAAGAACCAGTCTTGCCCCCTAAAGAAGTGTCCAAGATGTCTCCACTATTTACAGATACTACATGCACTCCGAATGTAGGTTCTTCCTCTTGGGAGGCAATATACAAACTATTCGAGGATAAAAATCCGAGAATAATCATGAAACAGGATGCTACTGCTGATGATTCTCCTCCGAGTAACAATGACACATGGAATGATGTGGCCAATTCATTTCTCCATAGAATTGTTTGTCTGCCCCAAAATTCTACCATATAGAGATATGGTGAGATGGGTTGTTGACCATCTAGAAATTATAGAAAGAATGTTTATAACTCAGAAGAAGATAGTTATTGGGTCTTTTAAAACGGAGGATTTAAGGAAAATGTATCATCTACCTCAACCTCAAAAGAAATATGATACACAATTAGTCCATAAATTCATGTAAGAGAATCTGAATCCTACAGAGCTGATCAGAGAATGGAGAAGGGACCCAAACAGAGACAAGCAAGAGGACAGGGGTATGTATTCATTATCCTCTATCGTTGGCCCTCTCTCTCATATTGCTGCTTTGTTATGTCACCTCTATGGTTATCCAAATACGCAGAAATTCTCTGAAGAATGGGTGTCATTGATAGAAGTCTTTGTTGATGGCTATATCATGGAATGAATGACTATTTTATCCAAAAATTTGACCACTCAAATCCAAAATTACAGATAGAAGTGTGATGTTCTCGAAAGAATGACTCCTTTCTTTATGACCGCCTATGTCATGGACTCAAATTTTTTTTCTTGTGATTTTCCATCTCTAGGATGGAAATGGACAGACCAATTTCCTAGTCCTATATTTGTTTATTTCGATATCCTTTGGGAAACCAAATACCATGCTCACTTCTACAAAATTTGTCATGTGGTCATGCTCCCTATCCACTAAGATGTATTTGGTAGAAAAGCCCCTAGATTTACTACAAAAGATAATAAAGAATTAAAGCATATAGGAAAGTGGTTTGGAGAAGAGTCATTTACTTAAATTCAGGTTTTTGGTAGCCTTTCCCATCCTCATGTTTTTCCCCTTTGTTCCTAGATAAATTGCTGGCCAAGGAAGTCGCTTATAAAATAGTTGTTAAGGGCTTAACTAAAGTACTTAAAGATGCCAAGAAATCCACCTAGCCATGTTTTCCTATCCCCTGCGATACTTATGCCTTAGAGAATTTCAAGCATTTCTTAGTTGAAATTTAACAATTAAAGGCCTTTAGTTTTCCAACCATACTAAACAGGCCATATGACCCTAATGGTGTAGTGAAAGATGTTACAACATAGGCTAAGTTCAAATTGTTTTTAGGTGAGCCTGACAAGTTCGATGATTTGTTTGAAATGGTTCTAGAGTAATATATGGTAGAAAAATTGGCAGAAGATCATTTAAGTTTCGACGAATTGACTAGATTCAATCAAGATCATCAGTGAAGAATAACCCATTTTCCAAAATCCCTGTTAAACAATTTCGAAAGAACTAAGAAGTTTTAGATGCATCAACTTCCTCTTCAAAATATCCAATTATTTCCTAATTCTTTGAAACAACTACTATAGTTGTTGAGAAAACAAGTGAAATTAAAGAGGATAAAAAATTGGATGAATTATGGGAGGAGTTCAACCATGTTTTGACAACAGAAGAAACTCGGGTTGTAGATATCTCGGTCGATATACAATAAAAACAGGTTATAGTAAGTAGAGAGACAAAACATGTTCCAGAAACTGTAGTGACAACCTCGTTTACTGTTGAGGCTTCCCAAGGGAATACTATTTCTAAAACTCCCAAGAATAATATTAATGCTGAAATTGTCAATCAATCAACTGTTTTCAATGATATGGAAATAATTCATGCATTCCCTACTACCGAGATAGTCCTCAAGATTGAAGAAATCATCCCTTTGGATGTATTTTACAGTCCAAAGCATAAAGCAATAACGAGTAGGTCAAGGAAGAAAAGAAAGTTAGAGCAATCACAAGCACTAGTTACAAATGAGACTCCTTTTCAAATTCTTTGGAAAGGATCTCAAACAACTCCTAACGAGGAATTGAACAATTATCCGAGTTCGCAGGAGCTTACACTAGTGCTACTATTGATAAAGATTCATAAATACAACTACTAATGAAATAAAAAGATTAAAGGACTGTTCAATTAGAACAAAATTTCTAGATTGAAAAGTAGGCATTTGCGCAACAATGATGAGCAAATCTTACCGAGTTGTAGAAAAGTTTTAATGATTTAAAGCTACAATTTGAATCTGAAATGAAGGACAAAGATGAACAGATACTGCAATTGCAACAAAGGATAAACTAGCTAAGGGAAAATCCAGAGATAAATGAAGTCCACAAGAAGGCATCAGAACTGGATATACTCCTAACAAAGAAACATGCTATCTTCTATCACAAATTGGTTGTAATTCATGACTTGTCAAAGACTAGCGATTCCTTAGTAAACCAGCTATTTTATTTGAGGACGTTTTATGAAGAAATTGATGAGAAAATTTCCGAGTATATAGATTGGTAGGACAGTGCTCCGGGAAGATCAGTCGATCTTCCTCTAATTGAAGAATCACAGAAGGATATCATTTTCAGTGACTGGGATATCAAAATGAAATAGGCAGAAATGGCTATTATCAGAGCCATAAATCTTCCCTCAAATTTCACCAAATACATTACAGATACCTTATTGCAAGCCAATCTAATTCAGGAATGCCCAAAGGACACCTTGCCAGATGTCAAAGCTTTAAAACAATCTTGGCAAGAAACATCTAAGAATAAGGTCCAAGAAATTCAGAGTTTATCACAAGCAAACCTTGAAAGTTATTGGCATTTTCTAGTGAAGCCTCATAGTCAGTGGCTCGTGCTAAGGTGTCTCTCAAATGAAATAGTACAATCATGAGTTCTTATTACAATAGATCACTAATTTATTTGTCCTTTATCTTAGCTTAGTTTGTTGAAGTTTTTTGAAGACTTTTATTTTAAGTTTATTCTTTTTGTAATATTAATAGATTATTTAAACCCCCTCATGCATGTAGAAAGGGGTCCAAAATTTTGAGAAGACAACTTTGAACTTGCACTATTGTTTGATCCAAAGTTATCTAATTGTAAAGTTGGGCCTGAAAGCTATATTTTTCATAAGCAGAGCGCTAATGCATCATATACTATTATCTTTATGTTATCATTATGTATTACTGAATTAGATAGTGAATCTCTTATGCGTTATTTTGTTATATAAATTCTTTGAAAACAATAAGTCATTATCATTATTGATGTGCAAAATTGAATGTTTGTGATTATGTATGAGATAACGAGATCTTTTATGTGGTTGAGTTTTAACCAACTAAATTAATTAACTATTTAATTAATTTATTTTATCATATATGCTTTCTTTTCATCAAAGTATTGAATGATCTATATTGTTATATGCTTTGTGAAATATTTCTTTGAATCACATACAAATATGTGTTATCATAGGAAATAAGTAGAATAAGTTTATTTAGTAATTCTATCATTAGCTATAAAATCATTTCATCAGTTTCATTTTGTTATTATATTAAATCTCTTTAAAACAGTACATTGGTCCCTTTATACCTAGTTAGACCCACCAATTTCAACGGAAATGTAGTTGCTTTAAGCGCCCAACCGAGTGGTATTCCCCGATGTTGAGGCAGTCAAGTTCCAGCCTTCAACAGGACAGTAAAGTTGAAAGCACATAGGAAAAAGAATAGTAGGTCGAGCAACTAAAGAGTGCTCTGAATCCCTGTGTTTTTAATCAGGTGGACACTTAGCTCTCTAGATTCCTGAGTGACTTTATTAGGTGGATCCTTTTAATAGTGCTCTAGAGTCCTATGTAATTTATCAAGTGGAGCATTGGAGAGTGCTCTATATTCCTTTGTGTTTTTGAATAGGTGGAGGCCAAGATTTATTTACCCCCTAGAACCTATTAGATGGAGGCATGGTGAGCTCTATATTCCTACAGGAGACATGCACAGGCATTGTGGACATTGTAATATTGAAATGTGAAGCAAGTGGAGATTCCCTGGAACTCTGGATTCATTTAGTGATTGATTGGGTGGAGAACTGTGTGATGTAGATTCCCTGAAGTGTTATTGGCTGGAGACATTATGTACTCTAGACTCTTGGTTGTCAGGTGGAAAAATTATGTGCTTTGGATTCCCATGTGATGTGTTAGCTAGACTAATGTGAATTTCCCTTGAGCACTTCACTCTTCAGGCTCTGAATCTGGCTCGGGGGTGGTTAACTACAAGAAATTTTGATAGTGAAGTTGACTTATGATTTATAGGAGATTTGAATTCCCTTTTTCATTTGTCATTCATTCACTCATTAAGATAAATTTCTTAATTATATCTATATTCATATATGTGCAATATGAATGATGAATAATATTTTTACATGACAATGTGTTGTGTGTGTGTTATATTCTTTCCACGAGTAGAAGCACCCAAGGATGGGGGGCGGACCCAAATATGGTGGGCAGACCTACCCATGGTTTTGTGCATGGGTTTTGCACATGTTTTTGGGCATGATGGTTTTCTGCCCATGGTCTTTTGTAGACCCGGTCAAGGGAACTACAATTATGTTCTAATCCAGGGTTAATGGATTATGGTTTATGAATGCTTTAGCATGTATATATATTTATTGTAACATTGAAAGGAATATAAAAAAAACAATATGGTAATCCCGATTATGGGATCTAGGGGAAAATCTTTGTGTATATTTGTTTTATGTTCTTGCCATTATTTATTTTTCTGTTTTAAGAATTTGTTTGCAGGTAATTTATGTACAGGGTTAAAACCTACATAATGGGTGTATTACATTATCAATGAGGAATATGTATTCCTATGTGTTGCAATGAGATGTTTTTATGATTATTCTCATGATGTGAGGGACTTATAAATCCCTGTAGATGTTGATATGATTCCCGAATTGTAGAGTTATTTACATGTTTATGTATGGAGGTATAATTATCGAGTTAAGCTATGCTGTATATGATTCCATACTTTGACACGTGATATTCCCTTACTTGGAGTTTTAAATGTAAATCTGTATATGGTTAAGTGTGGTTTTTAATTTAACTTTAAAAGACTTATTTGGAAATAATTAATCAATTTGGTAAAACTAGTAAATGTTAAGTGTAAATTTGTATTTATGATGTTGTTAATAAAATAAAAACATCCGAAAATTAATGTTGAAGCTACACATAGCTAAAAGAGATATGGTTGCAAGTTGATGTTGGATATTGATTACCCCTATTAATTAAGTCCCAGGTGTTGATATTCTAGTAAAAATAAGACTAGAGAAAATTTTGAAATGGCTAACTACTTCCAATGATACAATATCACTTCTTTAGAGAATTTCAATCATCAAGCCGTTACACATGAAAAATTTCAACCATTCACTTATACAACAGAGCAATAAATATCAAAATAAACAATGAGACAAGAGACAAGAGACACCAAAAATTAGGTTAGCATCCATGGCAAAACCCAAAAGGGGAAAACCCAACAAACTTTCCTTATGAGAGAGTTCAATTCATCAATTTTACATCAGATAAAATAACATATCATATGGACAAAAAATTGTCCTCTTTTTCATTTATAGAGTCACTAAAATTTTCTTTACAACAAAGATAATGAGTCACAAAGAAGCTCATATAGAATGGTGCCATAGAGAAGCTCACATACCATACAGATAATCTAGGATACCATAGGAGAACAATGCCACAAATAAGCTCACATGAACCACATAAGATACATCCACAAAGAGGCTTGTATGAATAGAGAATATTTCCATAGAACACATATATTTGAGGGGGAATGAACCATATAACTTAGTCTTCTTGAGCGGGTGCAGATACTCGTCCTTCCAAGTCTTCTTTGAGCAAGGGATATCATATACATGTAGTTAGTGGATGATCTAATGAGAAATATGAGTGGGATATTTATATAGCCTACAAGTCCTGCGAAAGGGTGCCACTCAACCTAAGACAACATAAGGATTAAGAGGATCAAATTTTCCAATATAGAAATTTATAAATTCTCCTTTGATTTCTTAATAAAAATATTGATCATAGCTACCAATATTTCAAGGCTCCCTCTTAGCTAGGTAGGCACTTTTCATTCTCTCTCAAGATCAATCTCCCCGACCAATCCATAGGTCTCTCAGCCTCAACACAAGGGATAGATCAGATGTACAAGTCTTTCTCTCTTTCAAGATCAATTTGCTTGCCCAATTCATAGGTCTCTAAAAAACCTCCCAAGGGAGATTCCACAAGTCTCATCATAAGGAAAGATACATAGCATCAAACACATCGCATAATCCAAAACCCAATGGAATCCAAGTCAGTCACCAACTTTCCAATGGGATCAATCAATGAGGAAAAATTATCCAATCATATACACAAGGTTCATCTCCCCAACCGTAACATGGTCTCTCAGTCCACGACCCAAGGGAGGAACTCTTATCTCAATCCCCAAATATATAGTCTCTTAGTCCATGACCCAATGTAAAGAAACCATCCTTCTTGTTGAAACTCATTCATCTCTCAGTATATGACCCAATGAAGGGAATTCAGGATCAATCTCCCCAACCATTCCAATCATCTCTCAACAATTTCCTAAGGGATAGATCATAAAATCAGTGTCCTCAAACAAACTAGTCTCAAAGTCATCATCATCCAAGTGATCACTTCATGTCTCAGAACCAAGCTCCCCGAACAAAAACACTAGACTCCTAGTCAACTGACCTAAGGGAGTGACAATCTCCTCGACCGATCCATAGGTCTCTCAACCACATCCCAAGGAATATTGACAATCATATGATGTTGTATAATCAGTGCTCCCTCTCTTTCGGATAGGGTTTCTCAACATCTCCAAGTTGTTCTCTGAAATAACCAAACTTCGTTCGGGACAATGGATTTGTCAAAACATCAACAATCTACTCACAACTCCCCTTTCGAAAATACTCTATATGTAATGATACTTGATCTCAATGTGCTTCGACGTGTCATGAAAAATCTAGTTCTCAGAAAGCTTCACACAACTTTGATTATCACAATATATAATGACTAATTCCAACACTTCATTAAAAAAACTAGTAAACTTTACAACATGCTAAACATGCACATATATATATTCAATTTTATCCATACTCATAACAACATAAGTTTTTTTTTTTACTATACCATGAAATCATAGAAAACCCCAAGTTAAATTAGAATCCATAAGTGTTATTTCTATCATCAGAGCTTCTAGCCTAATCAGCATCAGTGAAACCATGCAACTTCCATTCTCCATTAGAAGCATATCTCAGACCATAGTCAATGGTGCCACATAAATATCTCCATATATTTTTCTTTGCAACCCAATGCACATGTCAGGGATCAGCCGAGAATTGAGGCTCAACGTGTTCACAACATAACATAGATCAAATAGTTCAATGAACCAATCAATTTGTGATACATAGAGGTATCAATCAGATGAGAATCAAAATCTTGTGTATTTCTTCAAATCATGGGAGTGTCCATGGACTTACAATCCATCATGCCAAATTTCCAATCCCAAATAGTAATGCATAAGACCAAGATCCTTCATCTCAAATTTAGAAATCAATGCCCTCTTACACTTCAACAAATTTGGATCAACATTATTCTTCAATACTTCTAGTGATCTTCACCTTGGAATTCACAACTAAATTATTTTCATCATGGATCAAAAACATGCTTCAATAAGGCTGATCTTGTATGCTCCCTTTAAGTCCATAGCTCATCTAATCACAAGTCTTCTTGTCACTTTGTTCTTCCATAAATTTGAATGGTATAGCTATCCCGCCTAGTGGTTTATCACCCTTACAAAAAGCACCTGAGTGGATTTTCAGTCCGTTCAGTAAGCACTAAGTGGTTTATCATCTCATTTAAAAATAACTTAGTGGTTTATCTACTTACTTAGAAACCACTTATTATCGCTTCAAATTGCACCAACAACACAAGTGTTGCAGGAGAGACAGAAATCCCCCTAGAGATAGCCTCTGGGTTGATTGTAGACCAGTGCTTAGGACATCTTAAGTAGAGGAGTGCATGGAAGATTATGAGTGGGGTTTCTTGTGCACTCCAATTGTCATGTAATGAAAATAAGAGGGGATTGGTTCAATAGGCCTTCATTAAGGTAGATTCAAGCTAATAGATGGATCCAAATGAGGGGGGTTTATTGAGGCAATTTCAAAGAGAAATGACTTCATCTGGTGGCCGACACACAAGGATGAGATAGCTTAAAACTAAAGTTGTAGAAATGGTGGATAGGAGGAAAGGAAGGAGGGAAATGTATGCATAGGTGTTATGCTCTTGACCTGCGAGAAATTCCAAAATACCAAATATGTGAAGAAATATAACCCAAAACATAGAACAAAATGAGAAAAACAACAAGTATTTTATTATTTAGAGATGAAACCAATGTTCACTTGCCTCTTCGAGGGGGAAATCTCCAACACAGCAGAGCTCAATTACAAAACAAGACTCGATATATAGCAATGGGGAGTCTCTATCCTTTATATAGGATTCATACATACAATACCATGGGTCATTACCATGGTTCTCTCAATACTAGCTATCTAATACCATGGCTCGTTTGCAACTAACTGTGGTCCCTTTCTTAAATTCGAGTCAACCACTTACAATTACTAATACAGGCTTTATTGAGTCTTTAACTAACTATAACTATGACTTATCCCTATTACATAAATAAAGCGGTTAGGGTTGGACCCTAACATGCCCTCCCCCATCAAAAGCATCCTTGTCCTCAAGGTTGAAGCTTGCGGAAAGTGTTGAAGAATAGTGGCTGGTGCCTAGGTCGCATGTTCTGGAGAGATGTCTTTCCACTTGATGAGGACTTCCTTGATCATGCGGCTGCGGAAATGTCATTCTCACGTATCGGGGACCTGTTCAGGTTGGAGCCAAAGTGAACCTTCTTCATCCAATTCAGGTAGACTGGTTTGAATTCTACAATTGTTCCCCACCACATTCTTGAGGCATGATACATGGAAGATTGGATGGTTTTTGAAGTTGGTGGCAAGGCCAGCTTGTAAGCAACTGCTCCAATGCGTTGAAGTATTTGATAAGGTCTGTAGTATTTTGGAACTAATTTTTGGCACCCCTTTTCTTCGATCGATGTTTGCTTATATGGTTGCAGTTGCAGGAATACCTGATCCCCTTCTTGAAATGTGTGCTTTGAACGATGTTGGTATGCATGTTGCTTCATTTGATTCTTAGCTTGAGGGAGATTATCTCTGAGACAAATTGTCATGGCTACACGGTTCTGTAAGAGTTGATCCACTGCTTGCACCTTAGAGCATCCATGGATATAAGAAATAGGTGAAGGTGGGAGTTGGCCATACACTGCTTCATATGGAGTCATCCTAGTGGTTGCATGATAGTTAGTATTATACCACCATTCAGCTAAAGGTAGCCATTTTACCCATTTATGTTTCTTTTCTGAAGTGAAGCACCTTAGGTATGTCTCCAAACATTTGTTGACTGCTTCAGTTTGACCATCAGTTTGGGGATGATAGGAAGTACTTAGTTGGAGTTGGGTGCCTTTTAGCTTGAAAATTTCTTGCCAAAAGTTACTAGTGAAAGTCAGATCATGATTAGACACAATGGAAGTGGGGATGCCATGCAATTTGAAGATTTGGTCCATGAAAGTTTGAGCCACCAAAGTGGGGGTAAATGGGTGGGGTAGAGTGCAAAAATGAGCATATTTAGAAAGTTTGTCCACAACCACCATGATGACTGATTTGTTTCCTGACTTTGGGAGACCAGTAATGAAATCCATAGAAACATCTGTCCAAACGGAGGCATCGATTGACAATGGTTGTATGGTGCCTGGTAGCTTGATTTTTTCTCCTTTGTGGCTTTGACACACATCTCATTAAACTACAAAAGTAAGAATGTTAGTTTTCATGTCTATCCAAAAGAAAGAATGATGAGTGTGAGCATAAGTCTTCTGAAAGCCTTTATGGCTTGCAGTGGGAGATGAGTGCATCTCTGCCAAAATGCATGTTTTGAGTGTGGATGTCGGCGATATAACTACTTTATTCTTGTATCAAAGAATCTCATCCTTCCAAGAGTAGCCAACTGAGGAGTTAGGATCTTCTCTCAAGTTATTAATGAGTTGGGAGAGATAGGGGTGTGAAAACCATTCCTTGTGGGCTTCTTCAATCCAATCAGGTATGGGAAGAGAGATTAATAGAAGGGTGCTTTCATCCTCAAATTGGCGTGATAAAGCATCCATTACTACATTGTCACGCCCTTTATTAAAAATTATCTCATAATCATATCCCAACATTTTTGCCAACCATTTATTTTGTTGGGGTGAGGATAGACGTTGCTCCAAAAAATATTTGAGGCTTTGATGGTTTGTATGGATTTGGAAATGCCACCCCAATAGGTATGTTTTCCAGTTATCTACTGCATGTAATATGGCCATTATCTCCTTCTCATAGGTAGATTGTCCTAGATGTTTCCCACTCAATTTTTGGGTGGTGAAATCCAAGGTTCGACCTTCTTGCATAAAGACATCACTAATTCCAGTACCCAAAACATCACATTCAATCACAAAATATTTGGTGAAGTCAGGTAGGGCCAATCCGGGAGTGGAACACGTGACCTGTTTGACAACCATAAATGCCTGTTGTGCTGCATCAGTCTAAAGGAATGAATTTTTCTTGAGAAGGATAGTGAGGGGTCTAGAAATGAAACCATAATTGTGGACAAATTTGCGATAGTAGTCGGTGAGATCCAAGAATCCCCTCAAACTCTTCAAGGTTTTTGGTTGGGGGCAATCTTGCATTGCCTGTATCTTTTTGGGATCCACCTAGACACCTTCATGCCGACAATGTGGCCCAAATACTCGACTTCTTCCATGCCAAAAGAGCACTTGGATAATTTTACAATTAATTTGTAATTTCGTAGCAGTTGCAAGAGCAGTTCTACATGCTGAAGATGTTTTTCCTAGGTTAGGCTGTAGATGAGAATGTCATCAAAGAAAACGATGAAAAATTTTCGGAGATATGGTTTCAGCAGGTGATTCATGAGGCTTTGAAAAGTGGATGGGTATTACAAAGACCAAATGGCATGACCCAGAATTCATAATGCCCTTCATGAGTTCAGAAAGAAGTCTTGGGAATGTTTACTTCTTTCATGCGTATTTGGTGATAGCCGGAGCGAAGATCTATCTTAGTAAAGAATTGAGTACCATATAGTTCATCAAGAATATCATCAACAATTAGGATAGGGAATTTGTCTTTGATAGTCAGCTTGTTGAGGGCCCTGAAGACTGGACACATGCACCATTCCCCATGTTTCTTGAGCACCATGATCAATGGTGATAAATAAGGACTAATGTTAGGACAGATCACAATGACTTCAAGGAGTTCCTTGATGATTTTTTTCAATTTCATTCTTTTGTTCAAAATGATATTGATATGGGCACACATTCAGCAGTTGTGCCCCTAGGACCAAAGTGATGCTATGATCATGTTCCCCTCTAGAGGGTGGAAGCGCTTTAGGTTTGTCAAATACTTGCTGGTGGCGATCTAAGACTTTTTGCATCTTACGATGAATATGAAGAGTAGTGGGCTCTATGGTCTGGATGGAATTAAACTAGACGATAAGTCCATGATGGCCCTTTTTCAACAAATTTTCCATGCGATGTGAGCTGGTGATAGAAGGAGCACCTGCCTGGAGTCCACGGAGGGTATGCATGTGGTCATTCTGCTTCAATCTCATATATAACTCCTAGAAATCCATGGTGATTAGGCCTAGTGTGCGAAGCCATTCATCACCCAAGACAATGTCACAACCACCCGAGTTAATCGCAAACATGTCGGTCTTTAGGTGGTAGTCTCCCATTTGAAGTTTGATATTTTCGCAACAACCTTCACATTTCATTGTCCCCCCATCATCAATTTGGAACTGGAAATTAGAGACTGTGCTTAAAAAACAATGAACAACTTTGACAACTTGTTGATGGATAAAGTTATGAGTGTTGCCACTATCAATCAATACTACTATAGGGTGATGTTTAATAAAGCCTCTGATTTTGAGAGTTTGGGGCACAGAAATTCCCGCCAAAGCATGTAGCGATATAACTAGTTCCTTTGGAATAGCTGGGACTTCATTGTCCTGCTGGGTTTCCTCAGATTTGTCCTCTGGTCCCTTAAGGAGTGGGGCTTCCTCAGATGAGCTGTGATCAGTAACATTAATTTGAAAGAATTTGGGTTCCTTGCATTTATGCCCGGGGGAGTATTTATCATCACAGTGGTAGCACAATCCTTGTTTTCTTCTTTCAACCATTTCTATTGGAGACACCTTTTGAACTTTAAGTGTTTAGGTAGGGCCCTGAGCCTGGGTGGGGCGTCCCTTGGCTATGAAATTTGGACGAGGTGACTGGGTTGCTAATGCACGTTCCACTTCGATAGCCTTTGTGCAAGTGTCCATCCATGTAGGTGGGTGGTGCATTTGGACATGGGCTTGGATGGCTTCTTTGAGACAACTTATAAAACATTCCAAGTAGAATTCATCTCCCTGACCTTCTGTGCAGATAACCAATGTCTGCAATGTAATATTTTACTGTGCCTTTCTGTTGGAGCTTAGTAAGACGGCCCAAAAAATTAGATTCTTTGTCAAAGTAGTCACAAAGAGATTTTGAGAACAATTTCCAAGTTATGTTCCTAGGATAGAAATTTCGATGCCATTCCACCATTGCCATCTCTCTTAGTTCAAGTAAAGGGCTCCCACGTGTATTTTAGTTTGATCATCTCGGATATCATTCATAATGAAATATTGTTCCATTTGTGCTACCCATACTACTGAATTAGAGCCATCAAATTTATACATGTCCAACTTGGGTGGGCGAGGGTGGGAATGTTGGTGATTTCCATGGAAATGAATATGATATCTAGATTCTCCTTCAAGGTCTTCATTAATACGATGTGCCTCCGGATGCAACCCCGACGTGCTCATTTTGAATTGTGCCATGAATTGTTGCATCTATTCCACTAGGGCATGGAAAGAATCCAACTTTTGTTCAAGGCACTCAATCTTCTCATTGGCCATGACTTGAGCTCTGGTTCCTACCATACACAAATCTTGGTCACTTGTCGCCACTTTGAAAAATTTTGGGACTGCCTGAAAAATGAAGCTGACAAGTAAATGGTACCACAACAATCATCTCGTCATCCTGAATCTTATGGGCTAAGTATAAGTTTTTACTCCTTGTTGATTGATACTATAGTGGCTAAATTCTAGAAAACTTGTTCCTACCCAATGTCCTGCGAAAATCAGGCCCAGACTATAGGAGCCACAAGCCTCACTGCGCAAATGGTCAGATCTACCTGTGAAATCCCAACTGTTGAATGGGAGTTGTCCTGTGGCGGTGCTAGAACCCCAACTGCTAGATTTGAATGGTACTATGGTGGTAGAACCTCAACTAGTGGATCTGATTGTTGCGGTAGCGACAGAACCCCAACTGCTAGATCTGATATGGAAAATAAGATAATGGCCGATCTATAGAGAGTCGAGGGAAATATGGTCTCAAAGGAGTGTTAGGTGCTACAGATCGCAATATACATAAGGGTCCAAAAATATTACTCAACCCAATCTTTTAGGACACTAGCTAAGGAGGATCAACTGTACCCTTAGCCGTACTACTCGACTACCCTATCATACATGCTAGTAATCTCCCCGAGTGTTGTTCTTAGTGTATTGTAGCAGCAAGACAACCAACGATTTATCTAAGGTGAGCTTTCAAGTGAGCCTAGCGGGCTTCTGATATACCCAGAGGGTACATGGAAGGTATTCCATGCATGGTTCTGTCTCATGTGCTACTACTTGAAGGGGTACCCACAAGGGTTACAAGGGAGTCCAACAAGTGTGACCACTTCTTGTATTTCTTGTGTGCATGCCTCCCCAAATCCACAGGTTTATGCGCTCAATGATAGTTGCCATGGTTTAAAGACGCCGAAACATGTCTCTAGCCTAATTTTTGTTTGTTGCAAAAAATGGAGGTACCACTGGCCCTGGAAAGTGCTCTGATACCACTTGTTATGCTCTTGACCTGCGAGAAATTTCAGAATACCAAGTATGCGAAGAAATACAACCTAGAACACATAACAAAATGAGAAAAACATCAAGTATTTTATTATTCGGAGATGAAAGCAATGTTCACTTGCCTCTTTGAGGGGGTAACCTCCAACAGAGCAGAGATCGATTACAAAATAAGACTCGATATATCTCAATGGGGAGTCTCTATCCTTTATATAAGATTCATACATACAATACCATGGGTCATTACCATGGTTCTTTTAATACCATCTATCGAATACCATTTGCAATTAACTATGGTCCTTTTCTTAAATGTGGGCCAACCACTTAAAATTATTGATACAGGTTTTATTGACTCTTTAACTAACTATAACTATGACTCGACCCTATTACATAAATAAAGGGGTTAGGTTTGGACCCTAATAATGGGGTTAAACCAAAAAAAATCCTATGCAACAATGTTCCAATAGAAATCTAGAATTCGATGTATAGGGTTGTAAACAACGCAGAATCCTAAGCAAATATTGTCCAACAGAAATATGGAAGAGGGAGGAGGTGTAGTGACAGAAACAACAGAGAACTTATTGAGGCTTCATGGGTACCTCTGTGACCAAACAATGTGAGAAAGGTTGTGCTCATACATGTACTGCAGGTTAATCTAATAAAATAAGTAAATATGTAGTTGCTATAGGTACTGTAGCAAGTAAATCTATAATATGTAAAGGCACAACTCTCTATTTAGCAGTCAGGAAAAATCCATGAATCAGGGAGAAACCAACAATCTCATTATATTATTTCAGAGAAGGAAAAGCAACTTATGAAATGAGGTTATAGAATGGAAAACATACTACACATCAATCATGCTTGGAATCACCAGAGAGTTTCATTCATCCAGTATGAGTCCAACATACCAGTCCATAACATCTAGCACCACATCAATCAAGTCCCCCATGAATAAGCAAATAGAACCAAAATGGCATCTCAGAATTTGGACCTCTTAGGTGAGAAATTCTGGAACCTCTAATAAGTGTTTCTTCCCCGTATTTATAAGAAGAGGGGGGATATTAGGTTACACTTACAAAATTTCCTTAGTGAGAGCTCCAACTGTCCTACTAGACTAGCTGTCTCGGCCTCTGTAAGGCAATATTGCCAAAAAATATTAAAATTGGGATTCAATCCTTTCTTGGAAATAAATGGAAATTGCAAAACTAAAAAAGAAAACTGGAGGATGATGGAGGTGTTAGTGTTAGTCTTTCCATCCTTCCTCCAGTGATAAAATATGCTCTTACAAAGTGATTTTGAAGTGTCAAGGTCAAATTTTGTCATCTCAGTGAGTCTTCAAGCAAAATTTGGTCACTAGGCATTAGGTATAGGGTTTGCTCTCACTCTTTTCAAAGTTTCCCAAATGTCAATCTATGTCACTATTCAGCTGATTCTATCATCATTCATAGGGTTGTCATTATCATCTCAGTGTGTAATGAGTCATTTTACACCTTGTTCATGCTTCAGTTGCGCCTAGGTAAGGTCATTCCCCTCTCCTAGGGTTTTGAAGGCAATTTCTCTTGGACGGTCAAATCATCGGAAAAAATTGTTTCTTGATGTTCATACTCCTTCCCCTATCCTTAAAGTACCTTACCAAATGCTTCCCATCACTGAGATTCCCCAAATTCCTCATTTTCACACAAATCCTAGTTTCTAGCTACAACCTGGCAATTTTCTAGGTTGGGCCTGTGTTTTTCCCTTTTGGACCCCTTCCCCTCACTCAATCTCTAAGATTCCACTTTTCCCTACTTCCTAACATCCCTCCCTACTTCCAAAATTTCCCCAAGAATTTAGAAGCCCCTTATCCCCTTCATTTCGCTTCATTTCGACAAAATTCCTTGTTTCACACATCGGGATAAGTTTCAATCAAATGGTGTTTTAGAGAAATAAAAGATGAATTTGGGAAAACTGAGAGAGGTTTTTGTGCACAACATGCCAAATAAGAAAAACATCCTTCACTTTTTTCACAGGTGTCATGGTTTTAGAGAAATGTCAAAATTACAATCGCTAGATCCAAGGAGGTTGGCCAAGGCACTAAAACGACGGAAAAGGCCCGATCCACTCCAAATTTTGCCCAAAGCCTATTTTACTGAGCATGGTACTTGATTGGGGACTCCCAGCCCAAATTTCAAGAAATTTGGAGAAAATTTTGTCAATTGTGAATTTTTTGTGCCACACACAGGTTTTTGCCCTCAACGAGTCGCGCACCGTACGCAACCCTTTCGATTGGGAGGTCCATTTCAGGAAACGTTTGCATTTTTGGATTTTTCATGCAAAAATACACTTTCTCAACAAAGACCAAGAAATTTCACCAAGTTTTGAGCCTCTAGAAGGTCAAAAAACAAGCAAAAAATGACTTTCTGCCACCTTTTTGACACACATGAAGCAGTCTTGGGAGATTGCAAAGGTGAAAATGACCACAAATTTCAGAAATTCCACTTGGGTTGGAAATTATACATCCATACCTTTCCAACAAGCCCACTTTTGCCTCATTTGGACACCTGGAAGTGCCTCAAAAACTGCTCCAAAGGTGCGTGACCCGTTGGGCAATTTTCACAGAAATTGTACCTACAGCTCAGCAAAACGCAGTTTTGACTAGGTTTGACTTTTTGGAGTGGATTTTGATCCTCCTTGATGTAAATGATGTAATTTTATGATATTTTGACACTCGTTTATCTCTTCTAGAAGATTCATCATGAGATATGCAAAAATTTAATGAATGAATTGGTTTCCTAGCTTATAGAGGCAAGTTGTTTTGACTGCCTAGTTTTCAGTGCTCAGTTTAGAATTGGTTGAAACATCTCCTAGGATAGTGAGCTCGACCCCTAGAGGCAAGGAAATATTTTATATTGCCTATATTATGTACTTTCTTTGTCATTTTCATGGTTGGACTCTTGAGGGAGAAAGCTTCTATTGTATTACTGATTGTATCACTGCATTTTGGCAAAGGAAGAAAGACCAGGGTTTTGCAGTCCTTTTTGGGATTCCTGTGGTTACATATATTGATGGTGTGTTTCTCTTTGTACTTCTAAGTTTGTTATGTGAATCATCTTCTTACTTTTTCTTCTGCAAATTAGGCAAATGAAGTGTTGAGGTAGAATTCATGGTTGCTATGCTCTGCCTTTAAGTTTGCTTAATATCAATGTTTCCAGCCGTTTAAGGAGAATTCAAGGTGATTTCTTGCTCTCCTTAGCTCCTCACCCGTCATTCTCATCCATTCAAATCTTTCAAAGGAATCAATACAGTCTCCTACCTCGCCCCAAAGAGCCCCCTATGAAAACTGCGTCCAATCCCCGCACCCAAAATTGCCTTTCCCCAATTTTCCACCAAAACCTTAAAAATCCCAAATCAAACATTTTTATCAGTTTACTAGCCTAAAATCAGTGTTCTTTATTGGTTGTCTGAGTGTAGAAATTTTGAATAATTTAACACATATTCAATGGAGATTATCCTGATCATGTACTATTGTGGAAAACATACACAATACATAAGATCCTCTACGTTGATCATCAATATAGCAACATCAATAACAATAAAACATCAAGAGCATTCACACATTAACACAGTATGTATCCCGGTGAAAGCAGCTCGCTAAAAACCCCAACTATCTGTATATTAATGATTGAGTCATGTAAAATTACAAAGCATAATACTTCTCACAAGTATCTCCACCTCTGTTACACACAATACAGCTCAGATCTGATCTCCAAATCTCTTCCGCTGCTTGCCTGCCTCTTCTGCTCAATACCTGCATGAGAATGAATGATAATGGCTCAAGAAAACTCGTATTTACTTGGAAAAATCACATGAGCACAAGCTACAATGTGGGAAAATACGTGGGCAAACTCATTGGCATACTCAATCCCTTGATTGTGTAAGATCTGGTGCACAACTATAGTCACAACTGATAGCAATCTGATTCTCTAACACCTGTCCCTGCTGAACTGAACATGCACTGAAATGCAACTGAGTTAACTGATGTATTCATTAGTTGTATTATGAGTTAATAACTTGTGAATTAATTAATAACTAATTCACCCAACTCATCTTTAGTCTATTCGCCAGTTAGACTAAATACAACCAGTTTAACAAAGCTAAACTGAACACAACTCCATCAACTGCACCTCCAGTCCACTAAACTCAACTCACTTGAGTTCTAATGAAGTCCTGCATGCAAATATTAGTCATCCCATAGGTAACCACGTATTTCCTTCTGGGATCTGCATGTACCACATCCGTAGCTCATCCTGAAGTGCTCCAAGAGAATAAGACAAAGTTTATAGTCTAATATTATTATGAGCTAATAATATTTGACTGTTCTATATTTAGACTGAGCAGTCACTCCGCTGTGATCTAAAAATAGAAGTCCATCTATTTTTCCCAACTTGATCAGTCATCCATAAACAACAACCTGCAATCCATAGACATGATCCATATGTCTAAAAATAGACATAGTCTAAAAATAGACTTGCGCCAAAAATAGCCTGCGGGCCCACTTAGTGAAGGCGACTCTTTTCACTAAGGTCCATCATCTTGT
>APFE030043625.1:11776-67182 GCA_000404065.3 Pinus taeda | reverse complement strand
ACCAATAAAAATATATAATCACAATCTTTATCTACATGTAGTAGTATTATGTTTTTCTTTACCAAGAAAAATATATAGTCACAATGTCATTTGTGTGCATTAAACACATATTCAACCTACATTTCTGAACACAAAAATTTATGAATCTTTTCAAAAAAATACTAACTACTCTTTAAGCATTAGCATTATGTGGATTTCTTCAAAAAAACATGGACTTACAAAGATATTTCAGTTTTCTTTTAATGAAACTAATAGAGATATACTTAACTTTTCTTGGCGTACATCACTCGCAGCTAGTGTACATTGTTGCATTGCATGAAGTTTTCCTTCAAATTGGCTTATTTTTGTGGCAGAGCAGTAATACTAACACCCATAAAAAACAATAGCACTTACTGCGACAAAATCTTGCAAACCAAACTAGTGGCTCTGTCCAAAAATGGTTTCTCCCGTCTTTTTCACAACATCCCTCCAAATGAAAAGGGTTATTCCATGGTTGTTTCACTATACCGAACCCTAACTACCTTGCGTTATTTACAAACCTAGGGTTAAATATTTTACATTAGGTTAATAATTAATTATCCGAAGTAGGCTGGATGAGTATATTACAAAATAAAACATGATTAATAAATTATTTGAAATATTTATCAAAATAGATATAATCTTGAGACAAATATTGAAATTTTAGTTATGATAATTTATAAAATAGATAGTAATAAAATAATCAATGTCATGTCATAAAACTATTTACCCTAAAATATCATATAGAAAGAAGAATAAAAACTTTAGTGTACTTTTTGCCTTCTTATATTATAGAGATTGTAGTATTCATATAGATGGCACTGAATTTCCTACAAATCTACATGAAGCCACTTGTACTAAATCATGGTCAAAGAGCTAAAGGGGTCGGGGAGGGCCCTAATTAGGGCCATGGATCATGATTGGATTGCAAAATATAGGTGAATTCCAAAAAAAAATGCAATAAATGGCTTTTATCAAATTTAATATATATATATATATATATATATATATATATATATATTGGATGAAGCTTAATCTTTAATCTTTATATAAAATATTTATTCTATTTAAATAATAGTTTTTATATTTAGTGATTTAATTTTTCCAGATGATTCTTCCCAAATCTTCTATAAAAAAAAATTCTAATCCAATAATATTATATTATTTATATGTTTTTTTATTTATATGAAAATGTAATAAAATTATTAAAATTTTAAATCTATTTTATTGTGAATAATTTATAATATTAAAATTGTAAATCTATTTTATTTGTAAATAATTTATTTGTTTTTAATTTAAAGCACAATTATATATTATATTTATAGTTTATATAAAAATAATAGTATAAATATATTTGGTGGAGGCTTGCCATAAGGAAAACTAGGACCTCCACCAATTAAAAAGAGCATAATCATCCATGGCATTTTAGATTTATTAGTATAATATTTTTGTATTACAAAAGGAGATGATTGTATTTACTAACACCTAACAACTCTCTTTAAAAAACAAAAAAGATAGCATAATCCTTAAATTATGTAGTAGGAGGTAAGAAACTTTTATCCATTGGTCAACCCTCTAGTTCCTTAATTTTCATATGTTCCACTTGAGCTACAGAATAAGGCTAGGGATCCTCATCTATACAAATATGATTGGACTATGTTCCCATAAAACTAATAGAGTCCTCTTTTAGTGCCACAGTGTTGGTGTTTCCATCCCAAACTTAGGAAAACACAATTTCAATCCCAAACACTACATTAGAAATTGGTACAAATTTCTCATCTAACGAGTTAACTTATGGGATATCCTATTGCTATAGACTTCTCTCTTTCAAAACCTAGGCAATAAAGACCTTAATCAACAAGCGAGTCTTAATAATTCTAAAATACTTTGTGTCTCACATTCTTGAAAATACAAAGTATTGAACTCATCTTGAATTTGTTCATTAGATAATTTGTGTCTTTCTTTTCCTCTAATTCTACAAATATTGAGTTAAGGAACCTAGAATAATCAAAATTGGCCACGATAAAGGTTTATTTTTCAACCCAAGTGGCATACCTAGGCTCTTCAAGGGAAAGGACTTTTAGGGTATAAAATCTAGCCTTTATTTAAGCCTTGTTTTTACCTCTTTCCCGGGCTATAAGATTGTTCCCTTTGGTCATTTCTATTATGTTAACTATGGGCTAGATGATAAATAGAATGATAGGAAATTTAGATTATCTACTAGGCTCCAAAGGGAACTAATGAAACTATTGTGGCTCGAGTAGTCGATTGAGGCCTCTTCCAACAACCCAAGATAGAGCATATATCTCCCAAACCTTGGCAAGTCGAAATCCTAATGAGCCCACTTGACAGTACTTGGAGGAAAGGCACCTAGAGACTAATATAAACATAAAACTATAGAATAAGGTGCCTATATAATTACTTACACACTATATTCATGTGCTCGAGAGGATGAGATCCTATTTATCATCTTAAGCTCCTCATAACAAGCTTCAAATCCATACGTATATAATCAACATCATGGCATTGTTAAACTCCTTCATTAACAAATAATCCATCACCTTGTGAAATTCCATGATATGTAGTATAATTTCTCAAGCTAGTTACCTAAGCAGCGTATGTCATTGGTGTAGGCCAATTCACCCACAATCTAAACGAAACTTGCCTCCCCTACCATTTCACTAATATTTGTATACTTCTTTACATGTTGGTGTCTAGATGATACATGGCGAGTGTCATGGCCTAAACCTTCTCCACCTCATCTAGGTGTTTGTTGTCCTTGTTTAAATATTGCACTCCTCTTTGATTTTTGTTGGTCTTGCCTTCTTCAAAAACCACACATTGTACATGATTGTTTGACTTACCCTTTCTTAGCCATTTAATCCACCAAAACATTGGATTTACATTGGACATAAGATGGAATGATCATTGATATGTTCTTAGAGAGATTAGAGATATGCCATAGTCCTATTGAAAGCCTCCATATCGAAGAAACCTAGTCTAGATTATTTCTATCAATGAGTCTAACTAGTGTTGAGATAAATATGTAGAAATTAATGTGTAGATCCAATATTGCTCATGAAATTTACTAAATTACAACACTTGAATCTAATCTAATGATAGGTGGAAGAAAATTCACCATCTAAAACAAGAATCATAGAGATGCAAAAGGAAACATCACACATGCACATAAATTTATCTAGGGGAAAGTAATTGTTCAATACTCCTTACCATCTATCTTGCATTTAGAAGAGAATAGAGAAGAAATACAATGTTTGCTCAAGCTTGAGCAGACCCTGCAAGTGTATAGTCAATCCCTCTTCCTGACTGACTGAACCTGGCACAACACTTAGCCAATTTCAAGCCTTCCCAAGCTCTTATTTCCTGTCGTTTTTCCCTTGGGAAATTGCCCCTATTTTTTAGGAATTTCACACCAAGGAATTGTGCAATAGTATTGGTTAAATATTCAACTGCATGTACCACTTGTACACATGGGAATATGATGCAACTGATAGTACATTGCCTTGGAATCTTCATCTCAATTGGGTAACTCGAATTCTCTGCATGCAACTATTATTTTGGGTTGATTGATTAGTTAACTGGTTGATCACTTGGTGGGGTGTTGTAGCAACTCCAACACCCTCCAAAATTTTGGCTCGCATCCAATTTCGAAGCCTCCCTTGATTTTTTACTTAATTCTTGCAAGCACTCAGGCTCACCCCGTGGACTCGTGTTGAGTCTTTGCACCCACCTTACTTTATCGTTCAACGAACAACTTTTGTATGTTGGTAACAATGTCTCTCTTGCGACCACGTTCTGGTCGTGCACAAGGTCTTTGCTTCGTGTGTACATTTTGTGTTCGCTATGTAAAAATTTGTCACGCTCACACACAAAGTTGTATGCACTGTCGCGCAAGTGTCGTTGCAGTCGTTCAACAATCTATCACAAGCGTCGCACTTGTCACTCACACCATCGGTCAATCATGTTGAGCATGTGTGATTTGACGGTTTGAGGTGTCTTGTAGTCAAGTCATGTGAGTGTGTGTTTGCAAGGTTTGCGTATGCATAAATTCACTTGCTCACACACTAAGTCATTTTTTTTTAACTTCTAATGACCATATCACGCTCTAATAGCCGGACCTTCACCCCACCATCAACTCGACCGACTGTCACCTAGAACAACGTAGAAGCATTTAGCAAGCCATTTCAAGTTGCGCTGCCCGCAAGCTGATTAATAAACCCTCTTGTTGGTCAACTAGAGAGTTTGAATGGGTAGTCACCTCAGGACTCACTCCCCTAAAAAATTGTGCAAAAGCTGCAGACCTCGCCCGCTCCATTGACTAAGAAATTTGGGCAAACAGGCCAGACAGACACCGAGTGCCCATCCCTGTCTGCCTCAGAAAATGCACAATTTTCTTAGCCATCCACCCAGTCAGCCTGCTGGCTGCTCACCAAGAAAATATATAGATTTCATTAGCAAGCCCTCTACAACCTGCTCAGCTTAGAAACTACACAGAGGTGGTCACCAGGCCAGTCTCCTAGCAACTGTGTAGTTTTTCTTGGCAACAACTCCCAACATCCCGCTGCTATCTCCCTCCAGGAATTTCACAATTTTTGTTGCCAAGCTCCCTCAGCTCACTGCTAACTCCCTCCAAAAATTATGCAGATTTGTCTGGCAAGCTTTCCTGCAGCCCACACTGCTTCCCTCCAAAAATTGCACAAGTCTTTCCTCTAGTCGATCCAGATCCCGCGGACAGTCACTACTAATCCAAATTACCCATCTCCACCTCCCAGTGACTTCTGTGCAATTTTCACCTTCTCGAAACTTGCCTCGCGCCATTTTGTAACCTTTTCCTCTCTCCAGGTCACCTACATCCGAAAACGATCATTCATCATGGTATACTAGGAGGTTGATGGATTTGATGTCATCTCATCATGAGTGACTATAGATACTGGTACATGAATACGATGTGATGAGATGACAGATGGGATGAATAAGGAGAGTACATGCAAAAGGACATGTTCGTGAACGGACGAACAAACAACGCACGTGAGGAGATGCGTTCATGAACAAATGACCATGTGAAGATGTGTTTGTAGATGGATGAACGAACGAACATGTGAAGATGTGTTCGTAGACGAATGAACAGTCGAATGGGAAAACATGCAAGGATGAGTTCGCGGACGAATGAACGAACGAACATGAATTTTCGTGAACGTACGAACATGTCAAGAATGCCAAAGTATAAGCAAGGAGAAATGTGCAAATGCAACATCAAGCGAGCCCAATGATCATTGAAGACTTTGCACACCTTTCCATGTAGAGGTGAAGCTATGATTCACCATGAGGAAATCCATAGTCAATAACACTACAACTCGACATGCACACCAGCAACAGCATGAACGTACCAACACTATCATGTTGAGTCGTGTCATGAGTCATGTCAGCCACATCACTACTATGGGCCATACTCTGTCAATCAATGTAATGTAACGTGGAAGTCCAAGAGAACCACTTATAATCTGAAAAGTCATGAAATTCAAACAGTGATGAGGGAAGTTGAACAATCACAAGGGTCAATTTTACACTTGGCTATAAATAGCCCTCATTTGTACATGCAAAGGAGTTTTTCACCTTGGCTCCTCCCACATAGCCTTGAGAGTCTATAATCGTTTCTTTGAGGAGCGAGCAGTGGCTCCAACGCCTCACCCACGGGGTTAGTAATGTAATGGTGTACTGATGTGTCTTGGAACTTTCGCTTAATTTAGAAGCCTGCTAACATGCCAACACATTTTCACACGTGTTGTAACTGTTTGTAAGAGTTACCTTGAACACTTGTAATACATGTTTCTTTAACCTATGTTAAACAGTTCGAACTCATTTAGTTGTTCTAATACATATATTTATGAAAATGTGTTGTATAGGTTGTTAACATTGTCCTTCCCGTGTTGATTACCTCCCGAGAGATCAGACATAGCATTTCACATAAACTTGCTATAACAACCGTAGCACTCGTGCGGATTGACCTGCTAAGTGTTGTATGTGTTATCTTCCCTTGTGGATTTATCCTTTGGAAGCTGTGCACATCCTATTATGTTGTGTGTTTTTAATAGAGTTTGGGCTTCCTCCCATCTGACTTGAGATTCACTCCCACTCTCTCTCCTTGCAATGAAAGAACCTTGACACAAGTAACACTAGCACTCACAAGGCACATGAACCTCTTTGTTCAAAGACAAAAAATACCACTCTCATGTGCTGACAAGCAAGAGATAAGGAATACCTTTAAGATACTGGAAACCCAGGCCATCGTACCAGATGGGACTCCTACACCAAATGGTGTGAGGTCTAGTTGGGACTTCATACCAGGGAGATCTCCTGATGTTGGTGGGTCCAGCACCGTCAACATTTTGGCGTTAGAAGGAGGGTTAGATGACAAGCTGAGCTTGTACATCTAGGTTGAATATCTTACCCAATGAATCATACATAATTTGTGCTCTTGGGGTGTTTCTCTCATTTCTCCCTTAATTAGCTACCAATCCCTGATGAGTTTCTTGATCACTTGTCCTTGTTAAATTTAGACAGTGAGGACAGAACATCCCTAGCTGAGCACATTTATGATTTTCTTCATTTCTGTGAATCTCATGAAATTGATAGTTATGAGCTTGTTTGCATACTCTTCTTCCTCACCCTTGAAGGTCATGCTAATCGGTGGTGTCATACCCTGCCACCTGCGTTCGTCCATTCCCTTCTCACTTTCCTTAAGGAGCTCCATCAAGCCTTTGATGAGTGTGACCATCAAGATGTCTATGAAAGAATCTCTCGTTTAAGAATGAATCTTGGCAAATCAGTTGAGGAATTTTCTACCCACTTCCTTCATCTCTGTCATGAAATTCCTAAACGGTTTGTGGACCTTGATTTCATGAGCCAAGATTTGAAACATTTGGTTCATGTCTCCCGAAACGGTGAACCTTCTGATTTCCCTTCTTCCTCGACTCTTGCGGATCACGAGACACCTCATGTCTCAAGGAGGGTGCACCCTCGCAGTGACGATAAAGCTAAGAAATTTGCACCATAGGTACTCCCTCGGAGTAGTCGCAAAGTTGAGAAATATGCGAAACATGCTCCCAACCCATCTTCTCAGTCATCTCCTGCTCCAATGGAGGAAATTCTAGAATGGCTCAGAAAGCCTATGGAGAAAACGAATCCCTCCATTCCGCACGATGACATCACTGTTCATAAACCAATTCTTGAGTCTAATCTGCATCTCTGCCATCCTCCATCATCTACAACCCATGACCCCTTACACCATGATTCTCAAGTTGCTGGCTCAACTTGTGGTCATGTGCAAAGCCGTCTCATCATACAAGTGGAGGAGAAAGATGGTGAAGACACAATCAATTCCAATTCTTTTTTTTACATTGGTTCACATCAAAACACTGAGCTTCCATTCTTGATTGATTCTCAATCCGCGAATCTTTGTGAAACAACATGCACAATTAATTATTTTGATCAACCTCCAGTCTTGGGTTGTCATCACTCCCACGCTTCCATATGTTGTGATGAATGTCTAAGCACATCATGTGATCTACTATCATCTCATGTACACTCTAACTTAAATATGGAATGCGCATCGGTCAAATCATACATCCATATCAAAGCTTCCTCTGCACCTCACTTGCCCATGTGTCCTATCATTCACAGTGCATAAACATGCATCAGAGATACTCCGTGTTCTCTTGCTTCTTCATATTATGAGTTATATCCTCAATCAACACAAGGAAATGAGGTTCTCCATGATGAAAATAGTCTCAACAAATAGGACTCTTCCCACTCGTCATCATCTTGTTTGTTGCATGAAGACAACTCGTTAAGTCAACTCGCTGAAAATTTTGATGAAGTCTGTGATAGAGATGGATGTCATCCTAAGAGAAGTTTTGAAATCAGTAACAACAACCATCCTCAAGCCATGCATGATCTGGTTCACATCTCAAAATGGAATTTTTCAATTCTGGGAAGTTTCAGGATGTGCCAGGGATCAGAGGCACTTCAACGTCCATTGATGGTTATGCCAACACCTCACGGCTCTGGTAAGCCCCTAAAACCAAATCAGATCTTGTTTCTCACACACAATTCATCTATATGCATGGTTTCAATCGACATAGATCCTTGCGTAAAGAATATTTACTATTCGAGTGTGATATTTCAAAATTTCAGATTTTCACTAATGACCGAATCTGCAAGTCTATTGCAGCATGTCTGTCTTCATGCACCTCTCTTACATCCAATTCGGGTTGGGAGTCTCTGTATCTCATGCAGCCATGGGATAATGAATTTGATCATCTTAAAGACCATCTTTATCCAGAATCATACTTATCAGATGTTCTCTCTCGTAATCATCTCCTTGGTCTTTTTGCAAATTTTTCATGTCAAATCTGCCAACTCATCACACCAACAATATCCATGTGTGATGATGAGTGCGCAACCTCTCACGTGAATCAAGTTACTCTCATTTCACCACACCCCAACTGGTTTGACACATTCACAGTGCTAGCATCCTTTCTACATTTATGTGATGACCATGATGACTACACAATTTTTCACCAGTTGCAGGTGGGTGTTCTGTCATGTTTAGCGCATAGCGAACTTGGTTCCCTCATTCAAAGCATTTGCACGATTGTTCAACAATTTTCTTTGTTCATGTCAAATTGGGAATCTGGAATCTCGACCGATTGGTCTTGTTTTTCTTCTATCTTGGGTGGTTGTCATCCAGTTTATCATTTTCCCAACAGTACATCCAATGATAGTCGCTTCGCTCACTATGATCTTCATCGTGTAACATCTTTCTTCTTAGAATTCTGTCAAGAAAGTGAGGCACTTCAGCCCACGTTGATGGCTATGGCAGGCCCTCATTGTCTTGACATGACCGATGAGAATGACCTGATCTATCTATCTGTATCATATTCCCATCATTATCCCCTCTCTCAAATCAGGAATCCATATTCTTAAACATCACGAATCTTTCAAAACATCCATCACAAATTTGATGATCCAATCACTGAATGGTTGGAACAATCTTACTTGGTGAGTCATATTGCATGTAACAATCTTCAGCCCTTCCTCGCACTCGCTAAGAAACTTGGTGCAGAACAACACACACTCGCAAGAGGCCTCTGAGGTTTATTAAAAAATGATAGTCATGAAAGAGGTAAGCATGTGTGTTGGATGGTTGTGACACATTCTTTCACCCACAGGCATGACCTTCTCTCTTGTGTGAAAGTTTGTCAAGCTTTTTCATTTTCTGTTGCACACTATTTTTTATCTATTTTAATCGCTCGTGTCTTTGTGACTGTAGGTCGGGTATGCCTACGGTGGCTTTACTAGAAATTTCATTTCACGTAACCCTGACCATTTAGCGTAGGTGTAGGAGTAGTGTTTTCTTTTTCGCTTGTCTTTGCTTGCTGACTTGGTTTAGTTTGTTTGCTTGTTTTCTTTGCTTGCTTGTTGTTTTGTTGGCTTTGCTTACTATTTTTGCTTTTTTTTTTGTTCTGTTTTCTTAGTATCATGTTATTTTTAGTTTTTCAAATAAGTGTTGCCCTTTACTAAGTTCTGGGTTTTGAATGAGTATGTGGCTGAGATCTAAGAGTCTTGTGACATTGCAGCACTTGGCCAGTCTTATGTACATCTGATTTGTGCTTGGTTGTAACTTTCAGCCGATGAAGTCTTGATGGAAAATATGGGCCGTCTACAAGGGGATCTTGTGTCCAACCATGAACCTATGTCCACACTGGGAAACCCATGCTTATACTCAACCTTCTGCATTGTGTGTTTAAGCTCATCCAACTAGTAGAAATGGAGAAGGGGAAAACCTAAACGAGCAAACCTATGTTAGAGGTCTTACATGCTTCTCTGAAGGAACAAACTCTTATGCTCTTAATAAGTCGGGATCCCTCTTCCGCCCCAAAAATAAATAAGTGCCTATGCACAATCATCTTGAAAAAAATACAAAGGCGAAAGAAGAGAAAGGTTTCTTGCACAGAGAGGTGAAGCATGAAACTTCACCGGGGTACTGACCATGCTTGCTGGTAGTGGAGCAATGCATGTGTTCCTGCATGAATCTGTCGGGGTACTATCCAGGCCTGTTGGCAGCGGAGCAACACTAGAGATGAAAACTTATACTTTGAAGATTTTCAACTCACGAGCCAAACTACCCTTCCCGATTTTGAAATACTGTGATTAAGTTGAAACTTTTGTTGTGTTTGACTGAGTTGGCAAAAGGTGAACCACGTCTGTTCATGGGGTAAGTGGGGAAACCAGAGTAACCCACATAGTGATTCAATACTCCTTGAAAGACCAAGGCCCTATGTTGTTAATGAACCAAAAGAGAGAAGATGGAGTTCCACCAATTTGTCACCAAGTGTTGTAGTGGCTACAACACCCTCCAAAATTTTGGCCTGCATCCAATTTCAGAGCCTCCCTCGAGTTTTTACTTGATTCTTGCAAGCACTCGGGCTCACCCCGTGGGATCGTGTTGAGTATTTGCACCCACCTTGCTTGACCGTTCAATAGACAACTTTTGCATGTTGGTAACAATGTCTCGCTTGTGACCATGTTCTGGACATGCACAAGGTCTTCGCTTCATGTGTACATTTTGGGTTCGCTATGTAAGCATCCATCATGCTCACACAGGAAGTTGTATGTACTATCACGCATGCTTCGTCGCAGTCATTCAATAATCTATCACAAGCATTGCACTTGTTGCTTGCATCGTCGGTCAGTCATGTTGAGCATGTGTGTCTTGATGGTTTGAGGCATCTTGTCGTCAAGTCATGTGAGTCTATGTTTGCAAGGTCGCGTATGCACAAATTCACTCGCTCACACACTTGGTCATTTTTGTTGAAGTTCAAATGACCATATCACCCTCTATTAGCCAAACCTTCACCCCACCATCAGCTCGATCGATTTTCACCTAGAACAATGTAGAAGCATCTAGCAAGCCATTTCAAGCTGTGTTTCCCGCAAGATGATCAATCAACCCTCCTGCTGGTCAACCAGAGAGTTTGACTAGGCAGTCACCCCAGGACTCACTCCCCTAAAAAATTGTGTAAAAGTTGTAGAACTCGCCTGTTCTGCTACCTGAGAAAATTGTGCAGACAGGCCAGACATACACCCAGTTCTCGTCCCTGTCTCCCTCAAAGAATTTCGGAGTTTTCCCAGCCAGCTACCTAGTCAATAAGCTAGCTGCTCACCTAGAAAACTACGCAAGTTTCATAAGCAAGCCCTTTGTAGCTCGCTCAGCTCAGAAACTATGTAGAGGTGGTCAATAGGCCAACTTCCCAGCAACTAGACAATTTTCTTACTAGCAGCTCCCAGAAGCCCGTTGTTAGCTCCATCCGGGAACTACGTAGTTTTTGCTGCCAAGCTCCCTCCAAAAATTGCACAGATTTTCCTGTCAAGCTTTCCCATAGCCACACTGCTTCCCTCCAGAAATTACACAGATATGTCCTCCAACCAAGCTAGGTCCCACAGATAGTCACTACCAATCCAGATTGCCCGTCTCTGCCTCCTATTGACTTCTGCGCAATTTTTACCAGCAGTTCTCAGAGCCTGCATCCCAACTTGAAACTTGCCTCACATAGTTTCATAACCTTGTCCTCTCTCCCAATCACCTGCATCCAAAAACGATCATGCATCACGGTAGACTAGGAGGTTTATGGATTTGATATCATCTCATCATGAGTGACTGCAGATACAGGTACATGAATAAGACATGAAACGACGACAGATGGGATGAACAAGGAGAGTACATAAAAAAGGACATGTTCGCGAATAGACAAAAAAACGATGCATGTGAGGAGATGTTTTCTTGAATGGACGACCATGCGAAGATGTGTTCGCAAACGGACAAATGGACAAACATATGAAGATGTGTTCACAGACAGACGAATAAACAAACATGCAAGGATGAGTTTGTGGACGAACAAATGGATGAACATGCATTTTTGTGAATGGATGAACATGTCAAGCATGCCAAAGTACAAGCAAGGAGCAACATGAGAATGCAACATCAAGCGAACCCAATGACCATCGAAGACTTTGCACACCTTTCCATGCAGAGGTGAAGCTATGATACACCATGAGGAAATCCATACTCAAAAACACTACAACTCGACTTTCACACCAGCAGCAACACGATTGTACCAGTACTGTCATGTTGAGTCATGTCAGCCAAATCACTACTATGGGCGATACTGTGTCAATCAATGTAATGTAACGTGGAAGTCCAAGAGACCCACTTATAATCTGAAAAGTTATGAATGTGAAATAGTAATGAGGGAAGTCGAACAGTCGCAAGGGCCAATTTTACCCTTGGCTATAAATAGCCCTCATTTGTACATGCAAAGGAGTTTTTCACCTTGGCTCCTCCCACATAGCCTTGAGAGTCTATAATATTTTAATTGAGGAGTGAGTAGTGGCTCCAACGCCCCGCCCACGGGGTTAGTGATGTAATGGTGTACTGATGTGTCTTGGAACTTTCGCTTAATTAAGAAGCCTGCTAACAGGCCAACACATTTTCACATATGTGTTGTAGCTATTTGTAAGATTTATCTTGAACACTTGTAATACATGTTTCTTTAACCTGTGTTAAACAATTGAACTCATTCAGTTGTTCTAATACATATATTTATGAAAATGTGTTGTATAAGTTGTTAACGTTTTCTTGCTCGTGTTGGTTACCTCCCTAGACATCATACAGAACATTTCACGTAAACTTTCTATAACGATCGTCGCGTTTGTGTGGATTGACCCGCTGAGTGTTGTACGTGTTATCTTCCCTTGTGTGTTGTGACTGTCACATCTGTGTGTTTTTCTCCACTAGAGGTCACACACATCTTGTTGTGCTGTGTGTTTCTAACAAAGTTGGGACTTCCTCCCATCCAACTTGAGACTCACTCCCATCCTCTCTCTCTGCGGTGAAAGAACCTTGACATAAGTAACATTAGCACTCACTAGGTACACGAAAATCGTTGTTCAAAGACAAAGTAGACCAGTCTCACATGCTAACAAGCAAGAGTTAAGGCATACTTTTAAGATAATGGCAACCGAGCCATCATACTGGATGGGAATCCCACACCAAATGGTGTGAGGTCTATTTGAGACTTCATACCGGGGAGATCCCCTGATGTTGGCAGGTCTAGCACCGTCAACATGTGGTTGAAGTTCCACTTCTACAACTTGACTTCCACTAGTTATTTTGATAGTTAGAACTAGTTAAACTAACAATAAATCAAATTAACGAAAAGAGATTGCTACAAATTAACAATCAATCATGTAGAAATGAACTCAAGCTTCTCCAACTCGAATTTACTGAGTTAACTGAGTGACAAGAGCCATGTCACCTTAGCTAACTACCTCCAAGTATTCTACTAAAATAGAAATTAGAATTTTAATCTTGTTTGACCAAGGCAAAGTCAAATTAGATTTTGTTGCTGCATTTTCAACAAAATAGCAAAGAAACCCCTTCTATTATTAGATCGTTGTAGAAAATTTTGTTTCCAATTGCATCCCTTTTATTATTTCTACGAGTTTTTCCCCATTATGCATGTTATTACCCACATGTAGGTAGAAGAGAGTTCTGATATTTCCCAAGTAGTATCTAAAGGCTCGCCCAGCTTTAGAAGGGCTTGGGTTTCCTTTAGAGGCTCCAAAAAAATTACGGTTTATATGGTGTACTCGGGAAGTCTCCTCCCAACACTCTTTGTATCCGGATTTGTGGTTCCTGTAAGAAGTTCTTGCTACTAGGCACATTACTAAAACAATGTTGAATGGTCATATTGAAATTCCCGAAAATTATGGTCTTGGATTAGAGCTCTATTGTTCCAAGCATTATTCCATACCAAGGATACTTGGTGATCCCACTGTATCTTGACTAGTTCTTTTTCTAAGATTGTATTTGTAGATTTCATCTTCCATATATGGGCCCATTTCATCCTTTTACCCATCACTACCATGTCTTCATTTCCAAGTATTTTCCCATCCTTAAGGGGTTTATAACATTGAGACCTCCTATTTATTTTGATAAGAAAAACTTATCCCATGACACCAATGATCATTTCCTTTTTTATTTTGTCTAACCCAAAGGAAGATCCTTTAAAAGTTGCAAATAGATTTAACAACCTTTGCAAGAGAACCCATGGCAAAGAAGGGGTAAAGAGGAAGGGTTTGATCATATTTTATTAGTAATATTATGTGTGAAAGGAAGAGAAAGTAGAAGGTCTAACTTTTTAGTTTTTCTTCAAGCTCACAAAAAAGTTCCTCCTAAGTGATAATTTTAGAGATTATTTCAATCAAAGGGGCCCCCAAGTACTTGGATGGAAATGCTACCCTTTGAAATGCTAATATTCTAGTTAGATTTTGTTGCATATAAAAAGGGGTATTGAAAAATAAGATCTATGATTTGACTTGGTTGATTAGGGATCTCTAATCCTTCATGAAAGTATGAAAAATTCTTTTGAAAGCATTGGCCTCTCTAGACATGTGAGTACCCATTAAGAGTGTATCATCCATAAATTGGAGAACTGAAAGGGGATATGAAATTAGGTGTATTTAAATACCTTTGAAGTTTCTATAAAGCATAACATCCTTTAGGAATCTATCCAACCCTTCTGCCATTACAATGTATAAGAAAGGTGGGGGGGGGGGTTCCTGTATAATTCCCTTAGAAAGGTTGAAGGTTTGGGAAGGTGCTCCATTTACCAAGACATCGAAGAAGGATGAGGAAACCAAGTTATATATTTAGGAGAGCTAGTCCTAGCCAAAACCAAAAGAAGAAAATATATGTTGAAGAAGGCCTAGTTCATATGGTCATAAGCCTTAGACATATTAATACTTACAAGCATCCCTGAAATTTTATTAACTTTGAGGGAGTGGATGGACTCACATGTCACAATGATTCTTCTCAGGATTTACCTATGCTATACCAAATCTCGTTGTTCAATGAATATTATCTTGCTCATAATCGGTTTCACCTATAATGATTTTATATAGTGACATGACATAGAAAGATGGGTTTGTACTTATCTATTATGATATTCTCCCACTCCTTGGGTATTAGAGCAAGGAAGGTTGACTTGAAAGCATGAGGGATATTTCTCAGTGCTAAATTCTTCCACTAACTCCCATACATCCTTTCTTATAACCTACCAACAAGATTGGAAGAAATGAGTTGTTAAGTCATTGGGTCTCACAGATTACTCTACTCCCATGTTTTTGACTAGTCGCTTCACTTCTTCTAGAGGTGTGGGGTGAATCACACACAAGTTACATTTTAGGGATACCAAAGCTAGAATTTATCTTGTAATGCTCTAAATTGTTTCATGGCGATCCTTTGAAGGTTACATTAGGAGTTGGCTTAAGTGAATTTTCATCTCCCTTTCTTTATCCTCATGATCCACAAATTGTTATTCGGACATTGATTAAAGGGTCAAAATATATTTATGACTTATTCTATTGAGAAGAGAGTTGAGGAAGAAACGTGTGTTCATGTCCCCTTCTTTTAGCCATATGATCCTCAATTTTTTCCTTAATATCCCTTCCTATTTGTCTCTATTACTTATTTCTTGGTGTAGCAACTAGCTAGATTTATCAAGTTACTAGCTACTCTAATCACCCTCCCTAGATAATGGCAATTGGTATTTCCATCTCTTTCCAATTATAGCTTCACCTAGAAAATGTTGCCAAATAATTCTTTATTCCAAATTTTGATTTGTTGCTTGATATGTTTCAGATTGTGTTGAAATTGATACATTTTAGATCCTTGGAGAGTCACTCATTCATACCACAATGTCTTCATATTATGTATAAAGTTTTAGTGTTTAAACTAATAAGAACATATCAAATGAGAAAGGTTTGTTTTGGGTAGGGGATTACTATCATAAGATAGGGGGATCGAACAATGATCTAAGTTTAAGAAAGGTTGGATTTATGCTAATATAGAGATAGGAAATATGTCTAGTCTAAATAATATTTAGTATGTACCCCCTCTTCTATTATTCCATGTGTACCACCCATTACTCATTCAAATATCAATCAAACACAATTTTTATATGGGTTATTTCAAAGCATCACTTTTAACCTCCATTTGACATTGTCCTGCTTTTTTTCCCTGTAAAGAAGTAACCATATTAAAATCACCACCCATTATCCAATGGTGGTGTTGAATGGTTGTTATTTTAAATAATTATATTGTTGTTAAAGTGGTGAAATATATCATAACTTTCTTGTTAATTGACTATGAGGATGGTCATCATCGGTTGCTATTTACGAGAATGCACTAACTTAGCATTGTTATTCAAGGAAAACTACACCACCTAAAATGATCCACTAGTGATTGATGCAAATTTCCACTCTTACCATATGCCTTTGGGTCGTAGGTCATTAACATATTTCCTTATGTTCAAAGAAAGAAAACTCTTTAACCAATCAAAGCTACTTAAATATTATTCTTATATATTTAACTATATGGAATAATAACCTTAATATTATCAAATAAAAACTGTAAATTTATTTAAAAATGGACAAAATTCATGTATTCACAATGACTCTCCACCTTCATTTAATAGATGTTTAACAAAATATCATTTACTTTTTTTTATTAATGATGTTTTATAAAATTATAAATTGTCTTTTTTAATGAGTAAACATCATATAGGTTGATACTATTTTTCATTCTATACACAAAGATGTTGAATACAACATGATCTCATCCATAACATGATAGTAATGTCATGAATAGCCATGCCAAATCATTTAAATGAATGCTAAATTTTAGAATTAAAAATTTGTGCTTTACATTTTATACTTAAGAATGGTTGGAGAATTAACTAATGTTTACATTATTAACATTAAATTATTTAAATTTATCTCAATCATTTACCTACAACCATTAGTAAATGTTTACATTTTTTATTTTGCAAGGAAAAAAACCGTAATTTCATTTATAGAGTAAACAAAATTACATTTTGTATATACACATCCAAATGTGTATTTAAGAGGGATCTTCATAAATGCAATCAATGGTTGCAAAAGAGAAATATAGTCCATCAATCAAGATCAAGATATATAACATTCACCCATAAGGGTATGCAAATAGCCCATCAAAAAGAGATAACTAAACATAATATACAACTAAACAATTATATCAATATTTTTAGCCTTTAAGGCTTGAATCACAGTGCCAAGTAGGTATTGACAAACGAAATATGCTATATGTAAATAACATAAATGTGACTAGGTAATATATTAAGGTATAAAGATTGTCCATGAATGGATGATGAAAAAACCGGTAGTGTTCCTTGTTCAACATTTCTTAAACATACCATAACCCTTGATCAAGTTGAAGGCCTTCCTTAGAAAGCTGATCTACCTCGTGGATTCGCTCCCTGTAAATATGAGTGTAAGAAAATGATACATATGTGAGTTTTATTCTTAGCAAATCCTCCAAAATATGTAAAGATGCTACCTGTGATACTATTGAATCTCATTAACCTAGTTGATGACTAGCAAAGAATCACCAAAAACTTGTAATTGATCGCAACCCTTTTCTCTGGCGAATGACAATAATGAACGACATGCTAATAGTTTAGCCAGGTTGTTTTTTCCCCTCCCTAGATCTATTCTAACTTTGAAGAAATGTTGATCATATAAATATAAAATAAAACCACCTCCACGTTTGAGATCACCCCCTGCTCAATCACATCAATGAAACCCCGTGGGAGCAATTTAGCAAGCTGATACAGAATAAAAAATCTAATTCTAGGGAAAGAGAAAGGTTGAGAAAAATGTGAAAGAACAACCATGACTTCAATAGCCACCTGATCTGGACAATATGACTTGTTTTGAAAAATTTCTCTATTTGTTTCTAACCATGTACACCAACAAATGAGAAGAGGATATTCCCTTAAAGGTTTAGTAATCCTATTTTGTACCCATATTCTTTGCCTCTCCTCTAAATAGGATCATTTCCATATACAATCTCAACCAAATATAGTGCTGCACATATTCCATACCTAACAGGAAAAAATACATTCAAAAAATAAGTGCTCAATTGGTTCACCATCCAACTTCCAACTTACATAAGGAGAACTAGCCAAGGCCAATCTTATGATTCCTCTACATTATATCCCAAGTGGGAACTTTTTAGCAGGAGACACCACATGAAAATATGAAACTTTGTTAGGCACTTAACCTTCCAAAAACCTTTCCACCACCACTCCCCTACAACTACGTCATTATCCATAATCAGATGAAGATACCCCATCTTGGGAGAATAAATGCCCATCTAAGAGTGAATCCATACCATTTCATCGTCATTTTGGGATAGTCTTATATGTGTATCAGCTAGAGCATCCAAATAACCTCTCCAAATTTCTCGGAATACCTAATCTATTTATAGATCCCTAGCAAATAACCAATTGTGATGCCAAATAGAGGTTTGAGTAGGCTTTTCAATATGGGAAAGTCTTGAAAACCCACTATCTCTGAGTTGATCAATGAGAGCTTGAGGAAAGTGATGGGATTTCCTACTTCCTGGCCAAGTGTCTTGACCCATTCTTACCTTTAAACCATTACTAACCTTCCAAGTGAGACCCGAAGCAATAAGGTCAAAAGAATTAAAAACACCATGCCAAATGATAGAAATGTTGACCCGTGGCTTGTCCCTCAACCTAACCCAATATTCCAAAGAGAAGGGGTGAATGTACTTCTGGTATACCACCTAAGTGCACAAGATATGAGTAAATACGAGTTTTCAACCACATTTTGTTGCTAATGCATGAGAGAACAACAAGATTATTTTCAAACCCTAGTTGCCAAGCATTTTGGGCATAGCAGTCACTCCCATATTATCCAATGGAGAACAGATTATTCTTGAGTGCTAGCCCACAAGAATTTGAAACATATTTTTCTTACCTTTTATAAAAATCTTTGAGGACACAAGGATGACTTCCAACACTGATTTAACTAAGACAAGTCTCCCTTCTCTAGACAACCATATCAAATACCAACATTTTAATCATTTATCAATCTTAGCAATTAACCAAGACCAATCTTCCTTCTTATAGCAGTTAGGTTTCAAATGAAAATCCAAATATTTAATACCTACATCCATCTCTGGTAAGTGGCATGGGAAAACATTCTTGAGATTCTGCAATTCATGATCAACCAAGTTTTGAGCAGAAATAGAGGATTTTGTATCATTAACAACATTTCTATAGCTTTTCCAAACAAATCAATAATCTTAGATAATTTAATAACATATCTACAAGTACCATTACAAAAAATGGGAATATCTTCACCAAACAATAAATGAGTGAGTGTAAGGGTATATATAATGACAACACCCCGGAAATCACCCTTTTGATTTGCATCTTCCAACAACTGACTTAGAACTTTAACAACTAACAGGAACAATAAAGGGTACATAGGGCATCATTGTCTTAGACCTCTTTGAACATGGAAGAAATGGGAGGCTAGCCCATTTATCAAGAAAACAAAGGAAACGACTAAATATAGCTCATCAACCAATTTATAAAATCAATCTTGGAGCCCAAGTGGGTCAGAATAAGTCTAATGTACATCCAAATCACACGATCATAAACTTTATATCGATAAATTTTAATTACAAATCCTTTTAGTATGAGAGTTTTGAAACTATGGAGAGCCTCTTGGTCCACCCTAATGGCCTCATGCATCTTTCTTCCTTCAAGAAATCCAAATTGTTCTTTTGAGATAGAATTTGATAGTACCACTTTTAATATTCTAGAAATAACTTTGGAAATGACCTTGTAGATACAATTGTATAGATATATAGGGTGGAAGTCCTCAAAAGATATAGGTTTATCCACGTTGGGGATGAGAGTAATGTAGGCAGAGGTGGATACCACCAATATTTTTCCTTCCATCCTTTATTCATTTATGACACCCAACAAATCCATACCAAGAATCTCATAAAATCCTTCAAAAAACTCTATCCCCCACCTATTAGGACCAAGACTTTTGTATTTCTGAAAGCTTGCAATAAAAACTATTAATTATTCTTCAGATACCTCCTCCATCAGAATTGTGTTATCTTCGTCATCCACATGCCTTGGGAATAATTGGGAAACCCTAATAACTTCAACAATACTAACCCTTTTCCCCGGATGCGGGTGCTGGCACGTCAGATGGGGTCGAGTCACATGCCCAGCATGTGCCGCCTCGTGCTAACAATACAGTTTAATGGGATATCACCGCCAAAGGATATTGTTCAGTTGCCCGAGCTCTAGGCATTCAATGCCGAGCAGGGTGAAACGATGGGGATGCAGGACACAGTTAATGCTCGCTCTCATCGAGGGAAGGATGCAAGTTTTCAAGGGGAAGGTGAATCGATGCAAGCTCATTGGTATGGTGAAGCTGGGGCGGTGCAGGCGCAGAGGAATTCTGGATGGGTGGATGTTTTACCACCTCAATTCGCAGTCTTGGCATTCCGTCGCTGCAACTCAAGTAATTGCCTCAAGTGGGAGCAGCAATTTAAGGGCAATCGAAGTAAATTGGATGCGAGAAGGGAAATTTCTCCCTCAGGCAAAGTTTGCTCGGTGGTTATTACGCCTGTGTGTGGTTTGTGGCAAGGTCTGCACTATGTTTGTTATTACAATTCACTTCAGGTACACGAGGGAGGCAATGGGGAGTCCATGGCAAAGCTGCGAGAACGGCAACCGAGCAGAAGGGGACCTGGGCGAGGTTCATCCTCTCGCCCCCCTACAGCAGATGAGCACCATCACTACTGCTACTGCTACTACTACAGGAGGGAAAAAGCCACACCAATTCAAGCCGGGTAGTTCATGGAGGTTGGCAGCTCAAGTGAAGGAGAGCCAATGCTTCCAGCATTCGGCTCAGTCGTGTTCACCCTGGGCAGCTCAAAGGATAAGGCAGGTATCAATGCTCATATTTCAGTTCTTTTCACTAAAATTCCTGAGGGCAATGATGGTGGAAAGCTACCAGGTTCGGCGGAGTCACCTCCAGAGGGCATTGGTGAGGAGAGTCCTGTGTTGCAGCCACCAATTGAGGCGGGCACCTCTGGGAAAGAGATCCTGCAAGCCCCTTCTCATTCCCCGGAGCCAGAACCTCAGGCCACCGCAAAGGATCCATGGGCCATTTGGGAAGGAGTCCCTGAGGGCCAAGGTTGGAGATATATCGTGGAAGAAGAGCCCGAAGACTGATCCTCCGATGCACGCACCAGCACATGCCTTTTCTCTCAGCTCTAGTCTAAGCTAAAGGTCTCTGCGGGTATTTGGGTTTTGCTCGTCACTGTGTTTGTTTATTTTCAGTTTTTAATATTGTCTTGTTTATGTCGGTCTTGCGTTTGGACAAGGTCCACTGTAAGTTCTTTGATGGACAAGGTTCACAGTCAGTTTTTGATGGAAGCCCCTGCGTGGGCCGTCCCGTTCATGTTTAGCTCAGCGCTGTTCTATGCTCTGGTGTAGTCATGTCTTTTTGGTCTTTTGCCCTAGCAAGTTTTGGAGGAATGTTGGAATTTCCTGTAGGTGCTACCCCTGCGAGGGAGCTTTTTGCATCAAGTTAAACTATCCAACGTGCCACTGCTGGCCCTGGACAGCCTGTCTCACTGTATGTAAAGTTTACCTGTAAATATAATACAATAGACTAGCTAGCTTTTACCGAGAGAAAAAAAAAAAAAAAACAATACTAACCCTTTTAGGCTCCTTAAAAATATTTTGAAAGTGTGCACGACTTAAAGATGCAAGGCCTTCAAAATTTAAGACCCCATTCTTTCCTCATCTTGAAGATTCCAAATTGTACAACACATCTTCCTTCCCTTTGCATAAGCTTGAAAAAAAATTGTGTTCCCATCCCCTCGTTCTAACCAAGCTGCCCCATGAGCTTCAAGGATGTCCTTCCTACAAGAAATCAATCAAATAAGGGATCCTATATAGTCCACATCCAAAAAGCCCTATTCTCTAGAAAAAGAGACATCATGAATCTCCCTTCTAATATTAACCAATTCTTGGTCCTCTCTGTTATACTTTTTCTTTTCCCAATCCATAGCCAATATTTTGACTCGTTTAAGGTTGTCTTCAAATTATTAGGAATTCGACGAGCTAATATTATTATCACAAGGGATCCAACCATCCTTGAACAAGTTGAAAAATTCTTCATCTTTGATCCATGAAGAATTTAATTTAAAAGGGATATCAAGCTTGGGCCCAAAATTTTGAGTTCCATCAGAATAGGGTAGTGGCCAGACTCACTCCAAGGGCCAATCCATTATTGAAGATTTATAAATCTCTCCACCATCGCTTCCGCCATTAAAAACTTTTCAATCCTTTTAGCTATATGATCCTCCCTAATACGGTGGTTTCTTCAATAAGGTTTAAGCTTTAGTGGTTGTTACAGATTCATTTGGGCATATCAACTCCAACTTACAAGTCGATGTTATTAGAGTTCATCAACCCCTAATACAATTGTTGCATGCCCTAAAGAGGTTAATCATCATAATACCTTACTCCCAAAGAAGTTCCATCACATAAAGCATCCAAAAAGTACTCCTAAAGAGACCAGTGAAGGAAGCCTTCTACTAGGCTGCAATGCATTGCAGGGGCTACACTGACTGGGTGTTATGCATTGCACTTAGTCCCTCTTTAGCCTACAATGAGCGAACTTGGGCAATTTTCCATGAGGGTTTGAAGATTCCTTATCCACTAGAAGCCTCTAGAAGTTTCTCAAGTGCCACCTGCCCTCTGAGTTTGCCCTTGGATGAAAAAAGGAATTAGGAAACATCAACCTCCTATCTCCCTCTTTCATGGAACCAATTTCTAAAAATAGAAAGGCATTCATCATCATCATTGATGACCCAACCTCCTTCACTCATCTATAAATAGATCAATCATCTAAGAGATCTAGAGGTTGGAAAATATTGAGTTGCAAGGAGATGCTGGTGGCATGAGATTAGGATTGAACACAATTATCATGATATTGTTGGAATGTCTTGCTTTCCATGAGGTGAAGAAGGATTGAATTGGAAGGATGACGCTGGATCGAATTCGCATTGGTTGTAATATTTCCTCTTATCAATAAAGTTTTCGAGATTTTTCCCTTATGTTTGTGTTAATGTTAAATGCATTCATGTGTATATCATGCTTTCGATTCCGTGCTATTTGTGAACAATAGATCATTATGCTTTGACGAGTTTTTGTTTCTGTAAGTTGTGCAGGTACTTCTCAAGCGATTTATGTACGAGAAGGAGCAGCGAAATTGGTCAAGGCAGATAAGGAACAAGTGGGTGTTACAAGTAGGTTCTCTGTCCCTTATCTTATCTGTTGTTTATAGGAAAAATTAAGATTTCTTTGGCTGTTGTTTCTAGATCAGCTACTAGATCTAGAGGGTTAGGCATTTGTAGAAACACTAAATATTCCCAAAACAGATTGGCGAATCCACTAGGGAACAACTCATTTTCCCTTTTTAGTAGCTAAGTAGCCTCTTAGAACATTCCAATATATTGTGCTTGCTGTAGTTCATTGAATTCAATTCTAATCCACTGAAAATTGAATCAAATTTAAGCCAAAAACACCTTCAAAATTGCTCACTGTAATCATCGCACTGTCCTTAACTGAGACCTGTGATGCATTGTAGTTCCCGCATTGGAATAGAGTGGTTCAGTGCACTGTCTATCACCATGGCCTGCGCTGATCTCTTGAGGATTAGTTTTCCCATCTAGGAGCTGAAGTTTTTGTCAATTTTCATCTTTTATTGAATTGCTTATTGAACATGAATGATGTCTCATCTCTGAAACCAACCTTCATCTCTTTAATTTGGCCCTGTTTAGACTAGGATTGGTGAATGTTTTTTATGTATTTATTGTATCATTGGCAATCCATTATAGGAAAGTGGTTTTTTATCGATTGTCGTTTCGATAGGAAAGTGTCGTAAAGTCCTCATTTTCTTCGAAAAGTGAAGTGTCGTAAAATCCTCCTTCATAGCTAATTGATTGATCTATTTGTGCACTTGATTTGTATTTTCATTTAAAGTGTCAAAAATATTCATTTCTTTAAATCGAAAGTGTCGTACAGTCTTCCTTTCCCTTTAAAAGAAATTGTCACAAATTGTCATTTTTTATAAAAAGAGTTCTGAATCGTTTGTGCATTAGTTTTTCTTATTGCATCATTCACATTAAGAGAAACTGAAAAGAAATACACGCAATTTTCATTTTGAAGTTTGTGAATTCTTTAAAGGAATGGTTTAGGAAATTGCATTAGTTTGTGCTCTTTGTTGTTTGTTCAAAAAGTACTTGTATGCTCTATCCCTCATAGCTAGGATTTTCATTGCTGAAATTTAATGGAAAGAGTGCTTCTCATTCTAGTTGCATTCTTAGGAATTTCGGAAAACATCTTGTGGTGAACCTTCAAAGGCAACTTTTAAGCAAGATCAACCTAAAATTTACATCAATGGATCTAATAACGCATTGGAAATTAACAAAAACATCTAGAGGTCTAGGCTAGAGGCGTGTTCCGGTGTCTTTAAACCTAGTGGCTGTCGTTTTCACTAAAGGTTGGGTGATACCTCCTCTTTGATCCGATAATAGTATGGACTTGTGCTCCCTGTACCATCGAGTATATAGTGGGAGACCCCAATAGGTTGAAATCCTTTATCCCTAGGAAGCCGAGTCTGCCGCCTTACCGATCGCAATGCACCAAACACAACATTTGGGAAGATTGACTGCCATACGTTAAATCCTTGGTAATTTCTCTTTCATTTATCACCAAGGTGTATATTGTAGTTTTGCGGTTTGTTTGGTAAACCCTCTTGTCTAGAATCTCTAGAGCAGTCACTTTCGTTCGTTTTCGACTCTTTAACAGAAAAGGATCATCTGAGCACTTTTCCTTTCAGGCTCATTAAACATCGAAAGAAACTAGAGTCATCTTTTGTTTTTTCTTGACTCTTTAAAAATGAAAAAGCAAAGTTGTGTTCTAGTGTCTTAAAAATTAATTGACTGCGGATAACATCCTCCACACTCGCTCCTTAGTTGATCTTAGGTTGAAACATATAGTGACAAATTTAGAGTCCACCGATCAAGGAATTCCTTTTGATGGGAATCCTAGTCCTTTTCCTCCATTTGGAAATATTGGTGCTCCTTACATGGCTACATTATCCCTACCGGGATTTACCATTGGCTTGCTAGTATGGTTGTTTTCAACCTCCTTGGTTCAAAATGTTGTGATTTCTCCACAATCAAGTACACCTCCAACTGGACAAGACCAACCTCTAGTTGATCCTAAAGTTGACCCTTTGCCTTCTTCCTTGGTTGTTTTTTCCTCCCATTATTCCTCTTTGCTTGATGAAAGTATTGGTACTAGTAACTAGGTGGCTAAGAAGAAGAAGAAAGGGAAGAAGAAGAAGAAGAAGAAGCAAATTCTACAAAAGGGAAACCAAGCAACCATCGCTTTGAATGCAAAATCTGATGAGAAACCATCCATCAAGCCTCATGAAGTTCGATATCCAGGCAAACTTTGTGCGGGAGATCATCTTCTTTGAAATTGTCCTCATATTCCTTAGATCTTAGAAGAATGGTCTTCTCGTTCACATCATCCTGTGTCATCAACTTCTAGAGATCATGTTGGTGGCACACCATCAACTAATGGCAGTAAAGATCATGGAAAGAAGGGAACAATTAAGTTTCCATGTAGGTTATGTGAAGGGAATCACCCCATTCACCTTTGTCCCTATTTGGATCAAGCCAAAAAAGTGTTGGATAACCGTCCTGCTTCACCCCAGCGACTTCCATCTGGTTATAGGAAACTATCCCTAAATCCTTCACTAGTTGATGAATTGACTGACTCAAATCAAACGTCAGTCATACCCACTCTCTCTGAAAGTGAATCCTATGAGTCTATACCCGACCCAAATCAACAAGTCGAGGTAATAGTTGACCCAATTTCACCTTTAGTTAATCGTACCTTTCCCGAAGAGAGTGAAAATGATACCACTCAAGTTCTTTTTGTTTCTTCATATTCTAATGAACTTGGGGTAGTCCTCCTATTCCATCAATACAGGAGGAAAATCCTCTTGCTCTCGTAACTCAAGGGGTTAATTCTCTCATTCTATGATACCCCTCCAATCACTTCCTTTGATTGGAATCGACTGGCTGGATTCTGCCTTCCTTCTTATGTGCCTTTCCAGATCATAGTAAAATTTTGTAATATGATTGTATCAGGCACTATTATAGAGGAAGGTGCATCCGTGAGTATCCTTTCCTCAACTACTTGGAAAGCGCTCGGTTCGCCGCCACTTGTACCAGTTACCCAGAATTTGTTGGGTTTTAATAGAGGAATGAGTCGACCATTAGGGAGCCTCCCTTGATTACCCATTACTTTGGGAGGAAAAACCATTCATCTGAACGTGATGGTAGTCCTAGACCCTCTAGATTATAACTTACTACTTGGGTGTGACTATGTTTATGTCATGGGAGCTATTGTTTCCACACTCTTTCAAGTGATATGTTTCCCGCATGAAGTCAGAATTGTCACTGTTGACCAGCTTTCATTTCCCAGTCCAAATATAGCTCCTATTCAACCATCGTCCCTAAATGGTCCATTTGTACCAATGGTATCATCCCCGCCATGGGTTAATTATGTGGCAACCTATTCCATACCTATATCAACTGACGATCAATTCAGTGATGTTGTACATCATGTACTGGTGGCATTGGAACCAGATCTCTCCTTCATGACCCCTTATGAGTTGTGATCGAATTTGAGGATAGTTTCATTGTCTTGTGTCAACCTCGTTAAAAAATGAAACAAGGGTCTATGAGGATATTTCTTTTACTGTGTCAACCTCATTAAAAAATGAAACAGGCTCGAGGAGAGTTCCTTGTCTTGTGTCAACCTCGTTAAAAAATGAAACCAAGGATATGAGGATAGTTCTTTCACTATGTCAACCTCGTTAACAAATGAAACAGGATATGAGGATAGTTCTTTTACTATGTCAACCTCGCTAAAAAATGAAACAGGCTAATAAGGATAGTTCTTTTACTGTGTCAACATCGTTAAAAAATGAAACAGGTCCATGAGGATAGTTCCTAGTCTTGTGTCAACCTCGTTAAAAAATGAAGCAAGGAGTTTGAGCAGAGTTCCTTGTCTTGTGTCAAACTCGTTTAAAAAATGAAACAAGGTCCCCTGGAGCAAAGTTCCAAGTCGAGTCTTTGAATAGATCTCGTAAAATCCCTGGCGAGTCTTTCACTTGATCTCATAAAAGAACCTTCATTCCATCCACCTGATGGCCACGAGTAGTCTACTTAGGTGAATATAATGAAGCTTGGGGGGCATGCACCTAGTGGTAAAGTTAAGTTTCCCTATAGGTTATGTGAAGGGAATCACCCCATTCACCTTTGTCTACCTGGACAAAGTTGAAAAGGTGTTGGATAACCATCACCACAACGACTTCCATCTGGCTACAGGAGACTCTTCCTTTCATCATGCTAGGGGCATGTAAACCAATTCCAAGCATAGTTTTTCATTTTAAGCTTGTGTATAAATGAAACTGAATTCAAGCATGGTTTTTTGTTTCAAGCTTGTGTAAACATGAAACTGAATCCAAGAATAGTTCCCTATGGTTCAAGCTTGTGTAAAAATGAACCCGTTTTCATTTGTAACCCTCGTGATTGCCATTCTATCAGCCTGTTTCGTCAGATGAGCCTTGGTTCTTTTCATCCCATCGCCACCATCCTTTTGGCCAATCATACGTTTTCACTTGGTTGTTTTACCCTTTTTGAGGAACAGCTGCAATGAGTGGTCTTATTAGCCAACCTCTTCACATAAATCAACATGTTTTGAGAAGTTCCAGCATCACCAGAACCAGTTGCTATACTAGACACCACTCGTTCCTCAAAATAGAGTCCTTTTTAAGCTCTTTTCAGACTCTCTAAATAAGAAAAGATTGTCGAGTGCTTGTCCATTCCAACTCATTAAAGGATTGGAAAGGACATCTCTCTTGTATTATTTTATGCTTTTTTGGACTTCAGGGATTATTTTACGAAAAAGAACTTAAGAGTTTTCTTTTCATCCCTTTTCAAGCTCTCTAAACATGAAAAGGACCGAGTTATCTTTGTCGTTAAACTCATTAAAATCAAATAGCGACAAACTTGTCCATCTAGACAAGGTTGAGTTTCACCGTCGCTAGACTCGTTAAAACATCAAATAGCGATGGGTTTGCTCGAAGGGTAAATTATAGAACAAGCATATTTTATCCTCCTTAAGCTTGATAAAAATAAATAGGTACTGGTTAGCAATGACTGGGGAAAATGGGAAAAATCGAGAAAATTTTATGGTAGCGAGTCGCTCTTGAACATGACACTTCCACTTCATCTCCATGACTAGTTGGGTTGGATCATTCAGTTTGATGGTTATCACACCGTTGGTCTATCACACCATCCATCATTTTTGTTTTGGGTCAATGCTACCATTTCATCTCAATGTCGTCGATATGTTCAAGAGAAGTCATCCAGTTAAAACTTCATCCATTGCAATATTGTAAACTTTCATTTTCATGACCACCATTCCTGAACCTTGTGTCATCAGTCAATTCGCATCTCCAAAATGATTTACTTCATTTCGTGTCGTACATATGGGATACATCAAGGCCCTCCTACGATGAGGCGCTTCTTTTCGACACCAGCTCATCATCCAAGAAGTTGACTTAGAAACACCCTTTTAGTGCTTTGAATCTTACATACATCAATTGTAGGTTTCTCGCTTCTAGCGACAGGTTGACATCAATGGCCTTCGACTGAAATACTTTGCATGGTGTTCGACATCAAATCATTTATTCACACCATGTGAAATGTACTGTAGTACCTTGAGGATCATCATTATTATCGGTGATCCCTCTCGCGTCTATTAACAACTTACATCATTGGCTGGTAATCAGGCGATGTCTCTCCATGTTTGACCTCAGAACATTTATTCACATGGTTAGACTTGTACATCGAGTGAAGATTGAACAATATTGAAGACCCCGAATCTAGTTTCATCCATTCGAGTTGCGATATATTTTAGAGTGCTAAATCAAATGTACAAAGGCTTTACACAAATGGTCATCCTAATCATGGATCACAAATCTATATATGTAGAATCATAAGTCTATATCTGTAGACAACTATTTGATCTATGTACATGTAATGAAAGTTTATAAGCTGAGCATGGGAATGCCTCCCTCAGCTGGTTCATGAGAAAAAATCAAATTATCATGATGTGTTGTATTGTAATTGATGCAAGTTGCCTTCCATTTTGAAACTTCCTTTCCTCATGATAAAGCATTTCACCCGACATAGATATTTACGACTTCATGCTTTAGGGGGCAATTGTTACAGATTCATCTGGGCATATCAACCCCAACTTACAGGTCGATGTTATTAGAGTTCATCAACCCCTAATACAGTTGTTGCATTCCCTAAAGAGGTTAAAGTACTCCTAAAGAGATCAATGCAGGAAGCCTTCTATCAGGCTGCAATTGCATTGTAGGGGCTACACTAACTGGGTGTTATGCATTGCACTTAGTCCCTCTTTAGCCTGTGATGAGTGATCTTGGGCAATTTTCCATGAGGGTTTGAAGATTCCTTATCCACCAGAAGCCTCTAGAAGATTCTCAAGTGCCACCTGCCCTCTGAGTTCTCCCTTAGATGAAAAAAGGAATTAGGAAACATCAACCTCCTATCTCCCTCTTTCATGGAACCAATTTCTAAAAACAGAAAGGCATTCATCATCATCATTGATGACCCAACCTCCTTCACTCATATATAAATAGATCACTCATCCAAGAGATCTAGAGGCTGGAAAATATTGAGTTGCAAGGAGATGCTGGTGGTATGAGATTAGGATTGAACACAAGTATCGTGATGTTGTTGGAATGTCTTGCTTTTCATGAGGTGAAGAAGGATTGAATTGGAAGGATGACACTAGATCAAACTCGCATTGGTTGTAATCTTTCCTCTTATCAATAAAGTTTTCGAGATTTTTCACTTATGTTTGTGTTAATGTTAAATGCATTCATGTGTATATCATGCTTTTGATTTCGTGCTATTTGTGAACAATAGATCATTATGCTTTGATGGGTTTTTGTTTCTGTAAGTTGTGCAATTACTTCTCAAGCAATTTAAGTATGAGAAGGAGTAGCGAAATCGGTCAAAGGGAGATTAGGAACAAGCGAAAGTTGCAAGTAGGTTCTCTGTCCCTTATCTTATTTGTTGTTTATAGGAAAAATTAAGATTGCTTTGACTGTTGTTTCTAGATCACCTACTGGATCTAGAGGGTTAGGCGTTTGTAGAAACACTAAATATTCCCGAAACAGTGGCTCTACATCCAATAATTTTTTTTCCACAAGATTTCTAATAATTAAATCAGAGAGGTTATCATCTCTAGCCCTGGGGCCCCAAGACTCTGCAACACCCAAGAGGAAATTTAGATCCCCTCCAATAATCATATTTGCGACTTCCATTAGCTTCATCTATAGTAACTGGTTTGAAAAATCCACATGGCCTTCACAAGACTTGTAGAGGTTAATGCAAATGAGTGGAACCCCCAACTCCGAGGCGAAAATTTCGAGTCCCAGCCCAGACCTAATACCCCAGGTGTTTTGAACTTGAATTTTTTGAGAGACCTAACCTACAACAAGGTCCCAAGAGCGACCTCGAGCATCCGAGGCTAAAAAAAGTTTCCTCAAGAAAAATAATATTCATACCCTTTATCGAAACCAACCTCTTAAGCAGAAGTTTTTTGGAGTAACTTGCTAGCCCTTTATAGATAAAGGATAAGAATTTGATGAGGAAACGAAATCCTGGGTGTTCAAAGCTCTAAGCATCCCAGTAATAGATAATTATATACTAACAACCATCTCTTCTCTAGCATTTTTCTTTCTTTAGACGATATAGATTTCTTCCCTTGAGAATTAGAATGTAAAGAGTAAAGCATGATTTGTCCTAAACCACTAAACTGGCCATCAAAAGAGGGGGGAACCTGTCTAGAGCATAAATTGTAAAGGATCTCACCAACATCATAATCCCCTAAAGGGTTAGAATGACTCGAGGAAAAAGATGTTCTTAGAGGGGGAAGGGCCATTAGCAAGGGGTAGGGGGGAACATTATAGTTTACTTGGGCTGAAACAACCTTAGAAACAAAATGATATGTAACAGACCCCATGCCCCTAGTTACAAGCCCCCAATCAAACTTGGTACTTGAAAATGATAATGAAAGAGAAGAGGAATTAGAAAGGGAGGGAGGAGAACCTAGAAAAGGCACGACTGGGGAAGACATCCCACCAACTACCTATGTAGGAACACCTTCACCATCAACCATATCCTAGGAGAGCGAACCTACTTTTGACAAGTTGAAATCAAGTTATTCCTTCGTATTTCCCCCCCCCCCCACAGAGCCACCTCCCCATCCTTCAAACAAGTCCCCAAATCCACCTTTGAATCCACCTTCAACTTCTTCTTAGCCACCCCTTGTGATAATCCTTTTTTGAAATGGATATTGCAATATCAAACCATATGCAAATATTTATGGCATCGTTTGCATATGAATGATACCCCTTCATAGTAAAAAAACTTGGAGCCTTTCAACGCCTCTACCAATATTTATGGTTTCATAGAGATCATTATGGAAATCCAAACTCACTAGGATCCTTGCCATGGGCATATTCTTGGTTTCTCTAAAGGAGTAATCCGCTTTTAGGAAGACCCCTAGGTTTTTTCCAACATCCTTAAAACTATTTTTGTTCCACATGTGGGATGGTAAACCAAGAAACATAACCCATATTGGAACCACCTCAAGCCTCTCTTGACTTGCGCCAAAAAGCGGATTCCAAAATTTGAATGAAATAGGGGTTGAGTCAATAGACCATACTAAATTTGCAATTCTTTCAACCTCCACATGAGATTCAAAATTTATTTGAATCCACCCTTTTTATAGCAAGAAGAACTCAAGAGTGGATTGTACCATGGGACAAATCTTGAATTTGAGCCACTCTTGTAGGGTATTAATATTAAATTTTTGACCCCTTGCTCGACTGACCAAGGAATTTTTTTCCAATGACTCAATATGTTCCATCTCAATGTTGACCCCAAACTTGAACCGATGAGCAACTGAATTTTTAGCATGCTTCAATACCTTGTCCTTATTTATTTTGGGCCCATAACCAGATAAGTTGTTAACAGGTGAATGCAATACTTCTTCACCCACAACTCCCTTTACAAGGTTTTCACGTACTTCTGTCTCAACAATGATTATTGCCACCATCCCCCTCCACTAGAAAACTATTTAGAAGACTACTGATAGTTGGTTGCAAGCCCTCTGACACCCCCTTAGCCTTTGAAACCAACCCTAAAACCAAGGGTTGAAATCCACCTCCCACTTCTAAAAGATGTAAGAAACCTTTCCCTAAGAATAAACCAAGAGGTTATCAACACTAGACCCCTGAAATTGATGACGATTTGACCTAGAATTCGTAAAAAGAAACCCCCCACAAGAAGGGGGGACCCATATATTTTCATTCCTGGACCCCACCAACTCTTAACCATCACTACATGCCAAAGAAGGGGTTAGAAATTGAGAACCCAAACGAAAACTGCTAGCATGCAACCCTTGACCGTCAAACTCCAAGCCACAAAATCGAGACTCCACCAAAAGACATCCGCTCTGCATGAAAAAACCTCTTTCCCAAATCTCAGTCAATTGATTTACATTTTCCCTTTGTTGTCTAAATTTGTGGTCATAGACAAAAAAACCCTTGTGGCCAAGGCTTACTAACGAATCAGTTAGATATGTCTCTATCATCCAGCCAAGACCCCCTTCTCCTCAGTCAAACTACCTGTAAACCCGTAACCTCGTCAACGGTCACCCTTTGTTAACGAACCCTAGCTCCCGCCCTACAACCACCATCGCCCACTCTCGCACCAATCTAGTTTATATTCTAATAAGTGTTTACATTTATTAACATCAATATGATTATTAGCAAATTAATTAATAATTAAGGACTATAAATAAATTTACTAATAATGTATTTAATTATATTAATTTCTTATCCAAGATTTGAAAATCAAAATGAATGTGTGAAAAAGTCATCAACAGAACGATTAGTGAAACAATTCACTATGAAATTCACAATTTTGTATGTATTTAGAACTATACATTGTAACTATTTAATGATTTTATATAAGTGGCAATCAAAGGCAACAAACAACTAGTGGCAAATGAGGGGTTGTTATACACGTGGCTTAAGGGATAATAACTTAAAAAATAAGTAAATTGGTAAGAAAATAGAAAATATGTTATCATGAATATATTTATAGAATATTTTGAGAAAATTATATTAATACAATTATTTAAATAAAATGGTAGGTAGTTGATAGAAATTAATTTATGATAAACGCATTTCATATTATCAAGATTTTAAAATAATAATAAAAATTAAGTAAATAATAATTTATTTTAAATTATTATTCTTATCATTATTATTTATAATCATAATAATATATGAGTAAAACATATATATATTTAAAAAACATGTCATAAGAAAACATAATATCTAACACTTTTTTTTTCCTCAGTAAAATTAATCTATTAAATACAGAAACAGGATACAATAACATTCTTGTTGTTAAAAAACCCAGCTACCTGGAGAGTTTAGCAGCGTGTAGCAGCAACATGCTCAGTTTAGGACAAACCGGCATTCATCGACCCAAAAAATTCCCTCGCAGGGGAGTTCCAAAAACATAGAGCACCGACCTGGACACAGTAACCCTTAGACCACCGACCTGGACATAGAGCGTCGATCTGGACACCGAGCGTCTACCAAAAAGTTCCCTTGCAGGGGAGTTCCAAAAAACAGAGCACCGACCTGGGCACAGTGACCCTTTGAACACCAACGCCATTACACATATACCCATAAACAACAAGACACATTGACACTTGGACTTGTTCACACAAAGACAAATTGACCAAATTTCTTCGAAACGAGCCACGTAACCTAGAGCGCAGATGCGACTAGTCCTCTGGTACCTCCTCCATGATCCTACACCAGCCATACTCCTCCACTTCCTACTTTGGAACCTCCTCTGCAGCCTCCATGACAGGTTCTTTTCCAGCATCTGCCTTCTGGTTAACAAGATCACCCAAATCCTTCACTGGAATAGCAGATGGCATTTCCTTGGCTCTCCTAGGTTTAGCAGGTGGAGAATTCTCCCTTTGTGCACTGGACTCGCCCTCTTCTTGGGTTTCCTTGATGAAGAGCACAGAGACATGTGCATTGATTCTCAGGCGGTTCAGGGAGGCATTGAAGGAGAAAACTGCAGAACCAAAGGATGGTGAGGAAGAGGTCCCCGAAGGATTGGCAGGTAAGAATTGGCTTGGCCTGAGAGCCGTAAACGGGCAGTGACAGTGGCAATGGCAATGGAGGGATGTGTTCTCTGCAGCAGAAGGGCGTGAAGACCCGCCACGGGACGAGCCGCGCTGACTGAGCATTCGTTGGTGAACCATGGTTGCAGGGGAATGCAGGGCCAAGTTGGGGCTTGAGCGACACAGAAAATGAATTGCTGGCGGGGGATGGTATGCAGCAGATTGAGGAGGGTTCAAAGAGACGGAGTTGAGCCCAACATAGAGACGGAGGCTAGGAGTAGTCCAGGAAGCCGGGGGAGCGGAGGTGGCCTGAGAGTTCAGATCCAGCTTCCAGCTCCACAGCAACAATGAGACCTCACCCCAAACCTGAATTAACATTGTGAAATTTGTGCTTCTTCCCTTACTAATACGAATGCCTCTACCTCGAAGCCCACCCGCATTTACTGTGGCCGCCATAAGAGCCGAGGGGCCGAACCCTGTGTTGCAGTCGGTGGTGGGTGGAGTGTAAATGCTCTTGTGCTGGATGCGTATGTTAATGTACCAGCGTCGTCGATGTTGAACGCCTCCCCATGTGGACACGGCGCAGGTGGCTCGCGCTGCTTGCCCGTCCCATCTCATAACTGCCGAAGGTTGTCACCCGCATCCGGGGACATAATATCTAACACTTGGACATGACCTTTTTTTAAATTAAACTGAAAAAGAAACTACTTAAAATATTTTGTGGAGGTTAAATCCTACAATATACCTAATAATCACTGATAATTAAACTAAAATTTTGAAATCCCTATTCCAAAATAGACACACCTATCAATATAATAATGAGAACCATGATGAATTTTAGGTCAGGTATTTAAGAGGTCCTACTACTCATGAATTATGTTTTGGAGGTTTAGACATTGTGGATATGTTTCCTCAGATGGCATGATGGGATATTTTTTTTATTGTAGGTGGAACAACAATAAGTTAAAATTTGAAATTGTGAATGGTTGTTGCACTATCAACAACAATAGAAGAGTATGTTGTAGATATAAAGGGTAGTAAAGAAATGATTAGGTTACATAGGTTCATGGAGTAATTGGAAAGATGTGGGAGAATAGTAAGTTGGATAGTGATATCACACGTACCATTCATATTGAAAATACTAGGCATATAACTCATGTACCAATTCATACAATCAATTTTGGAAGATGGACAGTTGAAGTTGGAAAAAATACATACTAGCTAGAATCCTGCAAACATGTTACTGAAGGAAGTAACTAAGTAGAAACTGAGTTTTTGCTTAGTTTCAGTTGGTCTTCAAGCATGATGATGAAAACAAGAAATTCGCCAAGTCCAAAGTTGAAGCACGGTCCAACAAGTGTAGTAGCAATGGAGTTATTTCTCCGAGAGGCACCCTCTCCAACCCAGTATGAGGGAGACGTGTAATTATGTCTATGTTCAATGTGGAGTTGACATGTGTCACTCTCAAAATAAAAATAAAATATTCTCCAAATAGAAAAGCAATGTCGGCTATAATAAAAACAAAAATGAATATGCATGTTTGGTTAGTTTTAATTAAAAACATTATAAAATATCAATAATTTCAATCTCAAAATGGTGGCTGGATTAGTTTTTGATATTACAATATAATGTGGTAAAAATATTTCACTCTCTTAGTAAAAAAAAATATTTCGACATCCACATGACATAATATAATTTCATATAAACTTTAACAAGAGATAAAATAATTAGAAGTAAAAAAAAAGTGAGTAAAATGTCTAAACCTTATACTTTTTAAAAATATTTCAACACTAGATTTAAATAAACTATTTGAAGATCCATGTTAAATAATTTATGTGGATATCAACTTCATATTTATCTATATATAAAAAGAAAATGTTAAAAGAAAATATTTTAATATTGCATGTAATAAAATATTCAATATCCAAAGGAAAAAAGTAGTTGAAAATTAAAAATTAAAATATAAAACATCAAGTACTTCTTAATAAGGACAATAAGAGGGGTTCTCTAATACACCGAATTCTTAATATAAAATTAATATGTGACATATAGAAATATTCGTAATAACAAAAAAATTGATGTAAATAATCAATCAAATATTTTCATTCAAGATTAATTAATATTAACATATACTTAAAAGTTAAATAACAAAAAAAACTATATTTACTGTGGAAAATGTGTAGATATATAATATAATTATATATTTATATATTATTATATATTTATATATATAATATATATTAATAAGGGGTCATCACGCCTACCTTAGAAGATCAAAGTTCTCTCGATTTTAACTAGCGCAAAGAGGGAAAATTAATATAGCCAGATTAGAACGAACTCTCATGAGCTCCATAGTGAAACGGGTTGTTGGGTAGTTCCTAAAACACCATGGATGGAAAGGATTTTCCATCTTTGTGAGAATATGAACATCAAGGATGTAAATCACTTCCTCTTAGAGTACCCCGCGTACAACCACATTATATCTCAGTTTCATAATCTTTGTTTCAATACTGACCTTCCTAGCCTTCTTCGATGTCAAAATTATAGTGAGCTCGGGAGGCTACTCTCCAAGTTTTTTGAGCATAGGAATAAAATCTTAAATCAAACTAAAGAATTTTGTTTTCTTTTGGTCTGATAGACCAAAGTTTGATCTCAGTGGACGTTAACCATCATCATCATCATCGTCACACACACACACACACACACATATATATATATATATAGATATATATTTCAAGGAAATATCTCGGTAAATCCACTTGAAGGGATCACATCTCGCTAGCTTATTTGCAGAGTCTAACCCTGAGGGCATCAAGGAGAAATGACTTCGTGACCTGCCATTAGCAAAGTTATTTAGGAATAGGAACTTGACCAATTAAGCTAACTTTTGGGGCTTATTGTCCATAGATAAAATGTCTCAATGCACATGTTATGTAAAATGTTTTAATGTCAACTATCTATCTGTTATATTTTGTTTAAAAATATTTTATGTATATAAAAAAATATGTTTTTATGTTAAACATTTTTAGTAGTTCACTAATTTTACACTTTATCTTATAATATTTATTATATATAATATTTATTATATATAATCAATTTCATGAATCCAACAAATATTTTTTGGACTTACAAGATTAAGTTATGTACTCTATATAACATTCAAAAATACAATGTAAATAATGAAAAAATACATTTTTTATATATGTATAGAGAGAGAGAATCATTCTAAATTCATTAGAATTTATCAATGGATGAGAGGGACATAAATTTTTCTTCAAATTTTTCACTCTAAAATAGATCTACACTGAAATAAATTTGATCCCTCTCGGCACATGCTAGATATGTGTTTAAGATGGATCTCTACTAGTTGTAATCAGTGTCCAAGTGGCAACTTATTGGTTATGGAGCTTGATTGTCTTCCTCATTTAAAAGTCTTGTTTTTTAGCTGTTCTTGGACCCTAATTCCTAATGTGGAGTGTAGGAAGGCCTCCCCCCCCCACTATTGTCAGTCGAGGATGGCGACAATAATTCTTTGGAGCCTCCCCTAGCGGGGAGAGAAAATTTTGGAAATTATGCCTTACAAAATATTGTGACTTCATATTCAATTTGGATTGTTCATCATTAGGTCATAGATATGACCATAGATGTTATGTTAAGGTTTCTTTCCCTAGAAGGCAACCTTCTTTTATGAGGGAATTGTATTAAGGCTATGTATTATTGAGAGAACATTGTAATTGAGAGGGATAAGAGGAGGTTGCAACATATGTGTTGGAGTTTGTTTTGCTAGATGGAATACAAGGAAGAATTAATTATTTCTCTATATAGAAGTAGTCCAAATTAGATGAACCACATATATTGATCTCTTTTTGTATTATTTCATTATACAGTTTTTTGCATCCGTTTTAATTTTACTATTTTATAATTTTATTCCTTACACCTTTCAAAAATAACTTCACTCTTAATTTTGTAATGTATTTAAAATAAATTAAATCAAATTTATATATTTCAATGTATTAATCAATGCAAACTTTCTATATAGAATATCTAATCTCGAAAGAAAATTTGCAGAGATCTTACTTAAAAATAGAGGATAAATAGGTCACAATATATCATTTAGTGTATTATGATCAAAATGCATTTGTCTAGAAAATACAACTTGCAACAATGGATGAGAAATAGTTTTATTTAGATGACCCCAAGAAAGATAAGTTGCATTAATTCCCACGACTATTATTAAAATGCTAAATTCCAAATTATAGTAAGCTTTTCCAAATTACAGTAACCTTTCCCACCGTGTATTTAGAGTTTAGTTCTCGTACAGTTTGTGGAGGTGTTGAGTTTAGGGGGTCCCCTCTGCGCTTAGTCTTTTTTTATATCTCTATCATTAATTAACCCCCCAATACATTTATCTTTTTTTTTAATCACATGGTGAAACGGTAACTATCAAGCCTAATCCAGGAGAGACCCGGGATCAAACCTCATATTTGGCCTAAAACACCAAGAGTATATCCAACTACGTGTAAGTCGGGTATACTAAGATCCTATGATTTTAGCAAGAGCAGACTCAGCGGTTTGGGGAGTTCGCCCCTCTAGCCGCCACCATAACACGTCACTGTACTCCGTGAGATTTGAACTTCGGTCTCCTGGGCTTCGCCCAAGAAGACTTACCGTCAAACCGCACATCACTGCACAAAAGGTAGTGGGCTTGGCCCGGTTCGGTTACTACTCGCACGACGAGCTACGACCTTGCTCGGGATCGAACACAAGACCGGTCCGTCATGACGAGGCCGACTTTATAATCTCCATGCCATATTCTGACTTAAGGGTATGTACTTTTCATTCTCGTATTATTTTAAGGGTATGTACTTTTCATTCTCGTATTATTAGAAATGCTAACCACACATCACTGTACTCCTGTTCTGTTTGTTAATTGCACCTCTCTTGCCTCCGATTCTGCTGGTCTTTCATTTTACTCTTTCCTTTTTAGTTGCATTTGATAGATGAATGTGTTTTTTTATAAATTTTCATTTGTTTTCTGAATTGAGGTTTCTGTAATTAGAATGGATTTAAAATTCATTTGCCTGATTTATTACATCGAGTCATGTTTTGAGCCATTAAATGTGATTGATCTTCAATACAAACAAATAAACCACACATAATTCCAAACATCAACAGTTATAATCCACACATAATTCCAAACATCAACAGTTATAATGATAGATCTGAAAGATAAAATTCAAATCTTCTACTAATTGTTCTCCACCACTGACTATACATGCATACCTACATACAAGGTTTCAGCATTAGGTCTTGGATGCTCGGGGCTTTCAGGGGCATATGGTACATATACGTCGGAGGAAGATACCGTTTTTTTATTTCAGCATGCCTTCAATCGAGGAATCACATTTTTTGATACTGCCGACCTGTACGGTGATTTTACCAATGAAATATTGGTTGGGAAGGTATTTTCCCCAGTCATGTAGTAACCATTGTTTTGGGATTCTTTCTTTAATGAAGATTTTATCTGACCTGATAAACACCTGTTGTAATTTCAGACAAATCAGCATGTTTATATTAATCATAGTAGTTGCTGCAAAAATAGTTTTCTGATACATTCAATGCAGGGCTTGAAACACTTGCCTAGAGACAAAATCCAGCTTGCCACAAAGTTTGGAGCTGTGGTAAAGGATAACTCAATTGTTGAAATTGTTGGCACTGCTGAATATGTGAGGAAGGCTTGTGAAGCTAGCCTGCAACGCCTGGATGTCGAATACATCGACTTATACTACCAGCATCGCGTAGACAAAAGAGTTCCCATTGAAGAAACGGTATCTCGATGTTGCTTTTATACTCTGTATTTTAAATTATCTAGAATGTTGGAGTCTGTTTTTCTTCTTTACAGGCATGCATACATTGCCTATTTTGATTATTGCCTGGAGTCCAGAGTTCCGTTTTGCTTACAATGTCAACAGTTTTTACTTGTTTTCTGTTACCTAGTTGTGAGCATGTCTCTGCTAAATATACAGGTAGGAGAAATGAAGAAGCTTGTGGAAGATGGAAAAGTAAAGTACATTGGACTTTGCGAAGTCAGCGTTGACACCCTACGAAGAGCCCATGCTGTACATCCCATCACTGCAGTTCAGTATGAGTGGTCTTTATGGTCTAGGGACATTGAAAATGAAATAATCCCCGCATGCAGGTATTTATTCCTAAAGATCTCTTTCTACAAGCAACATTTTATGTCCATGACCCCATTCCAATTTAGCAAATGTTTCCTTTTGGTTTGTTGCATACATAAATGCAATTAGTTGTAATAAATGCTGTACTATGCACAAACATCATTCATGACCGTGTGAAGAGCCATGCTTTTTTGAAACGTGTACGCAAGTTCTTATTTTCCTTGAGTTAATCACAAGCGTAATTATCTCAAAGGTTGATCTTCATCCTCCTGATATGATATATCTTTTTGGGTAATTGTGAGATTAACATGATACTTGAGATTTAGAAAAATATCATATACAAGGAGTATTGCTTCACATTTCCGATACATTTCAATCGATAGATCTTTGTAGATGGATTTACAAGCAGCTGAAATCATGAGGTGCGAGATACTTTGTGAAGAGTGGACACCCTTGAATTGGAAATAGGCAAAATGCATGTTTGAGTGTACAGTTTCCTTATGGCAAAGTTCTGATGTGCCAAACAGTGGGAGTCATTGTCATTCCCTCTAGTTTTAACCCGTCTACCATATCACTTATGTTTTGGATCTCCATATTCTGTCCTTTCCTTGGGCATTGTATTTAATTCTGAATTAGTTGGCCCTTTATTTCTCAGATGCCACACTATTGGCATTGGCATTTCTTGACTTTGAGCTGCCCATATCAATTCTATTTTGGGAATCCATATTCTGCCTGTTTTTAGCTAGCTAGTTTATTTCTGCAATTAGTCAGTCCTTTCTCTCTATGTCATTAGGTGTCGCTTTCTCCCTTCGATTAAGCACCTTATCTTTCTATGGGGATTAACCATTTTCGCTCCTACTCCACTTCAAGGACTTATGACCATAAGATGGCAGTTTTTAATTGATTAAAAATTGTCAGAAAATCACTTCTAAAATTCCAGTAGCTAGAGGCAGTCGATGAACAACATTAAACTTAAAAAAGATATATAACTACAACAAAATACCAAAGGAATGAAATAGGCCATTAGCAGCTCATAAGTTGACTCTTTATGAAAGAGAACCTTTCCCAAAATATATTTTTATTGCATAAAGTATGCTTAGCAAATAACATAAGCCTTGAAGAACTGTCTCCCAATTCAATAGAAAATTCTGTACTGCACAAACTTCCTTTTGCTGGCTATGTCCCCATCAATATATAGGATGAGCAACTCCAAAAATAGCTAACAGCTATAGAAAGTAATCTGCCTAGCTTGACAGAGAAATAGAGACGTAATTATAGAAGTAGAAAGGTTATTGATTGGGAGAGAATGCATCCAGTCACGGAATTAGATAAAGTGCCTAACAATAGGCAAAATGTACGTGTCCACAGTAGAAGAGATATGGGATCCCAACCCTAAACTTTAAAATTATTGGCAATCACACACTGTCAGCGTATCATTCCTCTAACATAATGTAAAACTACTCTCAAACATGCCTTCTCCCCATTCGCAGTTGAAGGATGCTCATTTTTATCCGGCTGTTTGCAGATTCATCTACAACACTCTTTCCATTGAAAAATTGTTGAGAAGATAAAGCAATGTAGGATGATCTAGTGCTGAAAATGAATGATGAAGGCTGAGAGTTTGCAGAGTATGGAGCAGCAGATCCGAGAGATGCATTGGGAGGACGTGGAGGTTGACATCCCACCCTATACAGTTGGAAGGAGGAACCGGGAGGTTCAATAGACACTTAGCGATACCTAGGAGTTTGCGGGAGCTCCTAGGTTGGGCAGTAGACAACAAAGACAACTAGACAGGTACACTGGCTACATGGCATTGATTAGTCAGTTGATAGATAGCGAGCCTTCCAGCTATTAGGAGGCTGCATAGCAACATGTGTGACGGGATGATATGTTTGAGTATACTTCAATCATGTAGAATGATGTGTGGGAGATTGTGCCGAGACCAATAGATAGGGCAATGGTTGGATCATGCTGGATCTTTGAGATCAAACACGATGCAGATGGCAGCATTGAGAAATACAAGGCAAGGTTCGTGGCCAAGAGGTTCACTTAAAGGGAGGGGATGGACTATGAGGAGACATTCACTTCTATGGCCAGGTATACTTCTATACGAGCCGTGATCTCACTTACAACACAGATGGGATGGCAGATCCATCAGATGCATGTCAAGATGACGTTCCTTAATGGTGAGTTGGAAGAGCAAGTATACATAGAACAACCAAAGGGATTTGTAGCACGCAATAGTGAGACCCACATGTGTAGATTGAAGAGATCTTTGTAGGGGCTCAAGTAGGCTCTTAGGGTGTGGTATGAGCGCATTGATAGATACTTGCAATGAATGGACTTCGTGAAGAGTGAGGCTGATCCAAGCCTCTACTACTTGGTGGTTGTGGGTGAGGTTCTCATTCTTGTTCTGTATGTGGATGGCTTGTTTCTAACAGGTTCACTGAGGTTCATAGAGGAGTGTAAGAGGGACCTTGCAGCAGAGTTTGAGATGAAGGATTTGAGGCTTATGCTCTACTTTCTAGGGATGGCGAGATTTTCCTTGGGCAAGGAAAATACTACATTAAGATCCTTAGGAGGTTCATGATGGAGGATTGTGGAACCATGTCTAAACCCATCATCCCAAATTGGAGGAAGGTAGACACATCAAGGGAGAAGGATGTAGACCCTACCTTATACAGGCAGTTGATTGGATCTCTCATGTATTTGGTCAACCCTAGGCCAAATATATCCTTTGCGGTAAACTCTCTCAGTTGGTTCATAGTTGAGCTGAAGAGAGTGCATTGGACAACGACAAAGCATGTGTTGCGATATTTGCGGGGTACAATCGAGTATGGGATTAGATATGCTTGAGTTGATGTTATCAGGTTTGTGGGCTATACTGACACACCCTGAGTAGGTAGTACAATGGATAGGAAAAGCACTTTAGGGTGCTGCTTAAACATGGGATTAGTAGTTGTTGCTTGGTATAGTGGAAGTAGAAGTCTGTGGCACTAAGTTCTGCAGAGGCAGAATACATAGTAGCTAGCTTAGTGACATGTGAGGCCATATGGCTTTGGAAGTTGCTGGTAGCCTTCTTTGGTCAGATGGTTGAGATGATTGCGATAAAATGTGACAATCAGAGTTGCATCAGGTTATTTGAGAATCCGGTGTTTCATGACAGGTTTAAGCATATAGATTTCAGGTATCACTTCATCAAGGATTGTGTACAACACAAGATAGTTCAACTACAATATAGTCCTATAGATCAACAAATAGCAGATAATCTGACGAAGGCCTTGGGGTAGACGAGATTCATCTTCTTCAGAAATTAGTTGGGTGTTATGAAAAATACCTTTCTCACTAAGAGGGAGTGTTAGTTTGTGCAACTTGGATGGGTGTTCTAGTCTTAGGTGGTGTCTATGAGGCTAGGAACACAAATGGATTAATTATCTCCAATACCCAGACAAAATTTCTAAGGAAAATTGTCTTAATTAGATTTAATTAGCCAGTTTAATTATTTTCATAAGTTTAACTTAGGAAAAGTGGTTAATTAATTAGGATTAATTGAGGCAAATCATTTTTTCTCTACTGATTTCTATAAACGTGATTGAATAAAGTCAAGATGATCTTATCCATTGATTGGAGTTAGAGCGTGGCCGTTGATTTCTCAACGAGAGATTATAAGAGGAGATCGATGGAGTTTTGGAGACACACAACAACGAATTGCAGTGAAAGCAAGTGTGCAATGATAGCGTGGAGGACACCAACAATTGGGTTCAACAGTGATTGAAGATTGAGTTGCTAGAGAGAAATTTCTTCACAACAATTTCTAGATTCTTAGTGATAGAGGGAGATCGATTTTATCTGCAGAGGCCAAGTTTCCTCGACAGTGCAAATTAGTTCAGTGAGGCCATGTTGCCGGAGCAAGCGTGGATTTGCCAAAGTGATTGATTTGCACAGGAGAAGCTGAATTTGCCAGTAATGGTTGAATTTCAAAGGACGCCAAGTTAATTTCCCAGTTAGTGTGATTTGCCATTGGTCAGTGGAGGTTGAGTTACCTACCAAGGCCGCATGTGTGGGTCAATTCGGGGTTATAGTGAGAGGCTTTATTGATTCAGAGGGGATGAGTTGCTTCTAGGAGGTCAGATCATCTAGTAGAAGTGAAGAAAATAATTTGTCGGAGGTTTGCTAATTTTACGACAAACAATGTATATAATTTCAATTACAAAATTATTGAAGAATAATAAAACCCTCATTTGCAGAACTAGTTTTTCCCCACACTGTGGTTTTTCAGGGACAATTTGTCCCAAAATATTGATGTCTATTATTTTGTGTGTGCGATATTTTCTCAGTTCCCGTGATTTAATTTTGGTGAAGTTTCAATAGTTTTTTATTCAACATTTGCTAGAAGACGAATAATCTTTTAAAGATAGGTGAATAATAACTAGATTAACTGCAGCAATTTTAAAAATTTCACAATAGGTGGAGATGGGACTATGCTATCTCAATTGGGGTTTCCCAAGTAGTGCCCCTCCTATACCCATTGGGCCATTAAGGGAGGTCCCATTGGACTAGGATGAAAGATTAACCCCCCATTTAAGGTGAGGGAACAAGATCACGGTCAAACCCCCTCTTCCTTCCAAGTTACCCCATAATCCATGTCAAATGCCCAAAATGCAAACGAGCATAAGTACCTGTTTGCAAAATGAATAAACTACCTTTTGATCAAAAGCCCACCTTGTAACATGTGCTCTTTCCGAATGCGCAAGGAATCATATAACTGGTGTAGGTGGTGGAGATATGAATGACACATCGTCATCGACTACTATTAGTTTTCAAGGGCTGGCTAGTCGGCTGGAAGAGATGATAGGATGAAAATTTCTCCTGTGGGGTCACTCACTTTTGGTGGGTAACTGGGTCCTAACCTATGATCTCAATATAAGACAAATCATAAAAAGCAAAAGGCACATCAGAGGGGTGGAAAAAGCAGGTTGAGGAAAGGGGTACTCATGCCTCAATGATTGCTCCTTCCTTTCATCTATACACATAGAATGTTGGACCCTCATTAGCTGGTCTCATGGCTATAGCACCTGCCCTGAAGTCTTTCCCACTCTGCAAATGTTGTTATCACACACAACTATGGATTGATGGGCTAACCTGGGAAATGTCACTCCTCTTAGGGGCTTGGAACACCTAATAAGGTGTTGACTTAACTATCCCTAATATAAGTGAGGTAACTTGTTTACATGTCCTAATCTAGTTAGACATTTGAATGTGAGTTTGTGTGAAATATTCTTGTGCCCCTAGCATTAGGTATGGTCCACTATGATGCATTTATGGTTATTGTCCCTAAGGATTGTTTATTTCACTTGATCTTGAAAGGGTTTTGTCAGGTGTTGTTATCACAACATCAAAGACCCCTTGTGAGTTGATCTTCATCCCATTCAACAACACTTCAAAGGTTGTTGTACCCTTTCCAGAGAAAGGTCTGACCTTGATGATGTAGCATTGTCCCTCCAGAGATGAGTGTTGGGCTATGAGATGGTTCTACATGGTACTTGACTCTCCTGAGTGCCCCCAGATGCTGAAACACTGAGCTGCTGATGGTTTGGTGTTGGATTTATTGATGATGTGCTTAGATTGACCTAAGGTGCCCCAGGCTGGCCTTGACACTATTAGATGGTCATTGCTTGTTCCAGAGCCCGAATGACAACGATTATCCTTGAGATGGCAGGGGAGGGCTTGCACATCATTGCTATACCCCAATGCTTGAGCATTATGGTTCCATGTCACCTGTTTTGCCCATAGAAGGGTGACATAGGGCACATTGGCGATGACGTCATGATTTTGGAGGCACTTTTGGAGGCATACCCATTGCACTTTGAGCTTTTACTTGAGTATGGAGCACTTAGGATCCATTTGTCACTTTTTTTGGAATATTGAGCATTTATGGAGGATGATGTCATATTGGAGGACATGATTTCCCCATACGTGTGGGATTTTTGGCATTTATTGTTATGTTTTTGAGCTATATTGAGGTTGCCTTGTAACCTCACACTTATTGAACACTCAAACAAACTTGTTTTAGGGTTTTGCTTGTAAAATTAGTGGAAATATGGCAAGTTAGTCCTCATATAAATAGAGGAAGCCTTACCCCCCTTTTCATCATCACACGTTCATTCCCTCTTCTCTTCCAAAGAGCGTGAATTAGTCTCTTGTTTTTACTTGGGCCGAAATGTAATCTTATTGTGTGAGTTCTCTTGGAGATGGATTTTTGCTTGGAGACATTTTCTTGGGATTGATTGAAGTGTTTCTATTGGAGGAATTTGTAAGTTTTATGCCTATTTTCTATATTTTGCATATTGCATTTGTGCAGTAAGGTTTCTGTTTTGTGCCATGATATAAATGCTAAATCTATATTGAAATCTTGCTCCTTTATAGCATGCAAAGTTGTGTAATATCCCTAATTTTGTGAGCACGGAAATATCATTCCTGCTTGCCTAACTATCTCCTTTAGGCTAGCAAGAGGGGAAATTACTAAGGAATTTTCCCAATTCTCTTAGACATTATTATTATTATTATTATTAAAGGGGAAAAATATTATTATTATTAATAAAAGGGGCAAAGGTTACTTCATCATTAAACTAATTAAAAATGAGAGATTTATAAGGTTGGAGAAGGCCCAATGAAATATTATAAAAGGAAGGAGGAAGTCATTTCTCATCATTCTATATTTTCATTTCTTGTTGAGATTGGTTTGGAGCTCAAAGGAGTTTCAGCTCAAGGGTTTTAGGTGAGACTCTAAAGCTAGTTTCGGTGGACACCATTACCACCCTAGCTAGCATCCATCCAATTTTGGTGGACACCATTGCCACCCTACTTGGAATTATAAGCATTATAAGCATTATTCAGATTAATCTTTTAATTCTTGTTGCAGGAGATTGGAATGTGATATCTATTTATCAGAGGTTAATTCCCCTAAGGAGGCTGAGTCATTTTAGCAGATTTCCATCCACTACAGTATGCTGAATTCTGACCATTATTTTGCTGGATCATCTTTCATTGTAGCAGGGCCGAGTTCATCTCTTATTGAGGGCTGAGTTCATTGGGGTTTATGGACCGAATTTCCTGCATTCATCTCAAAGGTTAGATTCACTTTGGCAAGCCAAATAGATCAGCCTTGAGGTCAATTTTCTTTCAGCCACAAGGGATCAAATTTCAACATTAGAAGGGGACTGAATTCACTCTTATTCAGTGGCAGAATTACTCAGGTCTATGGGATGAATTTGCATCATATTTGGAAGGGCCGAATTGCTTCCTTGATAGGCTGAATTCAATGCAATCATTTGGCAGAGATCAACTGATTAGTTGAAGTTGAATTCCATCCTTAATCTTTGAAGATCAATTCTGGAGTCGAATCCTTCTTCTGGAGCAGATTTATGAGATTTAGAATTAACGTGGCTCTGCTAGGTTATTTATTTTGGAGGGTAGAATTTCCTTTCTGAAGAAGCCAACCACAGGGATCGAATTCCTCAACCAATCTGAAGGCCAAATCGTCTTTACTGAAGCGGGTTTATTACCAAGACAGAGGCTGAGTCAGAGGACGAGTTTCCTGAGGTATCTATCAATACTTGAAGGCCGAATCCTTGCATATTGTTGGAGGTCGAATATCAGAGTCAGTGATCTGGTGGGGGATTGAATTCATTTCCATCTACTAGGCCATAATATGTTGGTACAAAGTACTATACAGGTACTCATTTAGCAGGCCAAATACATTATTTTAATAGGTCAAGATTCTATTATTAATCTGAAGTGGTTCACTTTGCATCACATTCACTTTGGAGGTTTATTTCTGAAGCCAAATTCAGTATTCTTTGGTGTTGAATCAACTGCTACAGGACAAAGGACCACTTGCAGAGAATTTCTTGGGTTAAGTTGCTCCAATTCATCGTCATAAGCATGGCCCTAGGTTTCTTACTCACTGCTGCATTTTAAAGTCTCTCTACAAGTGAATAAAAATTTGATTTGCCCTCTATATTATTTGTTGAAAGTATTCTCCTACATTGCATGCCAAGTGTTCGATAAAAGCTCTGTTTACTAATTGTTGTTAAAATTTTCAAGAAAGTGTTCGAAGAAATCTGTCAAAGAAAATTTTGAATTATATTAGCGCAAATTTTGGCTTTGGCACATTACTGCATGTTCTTGGCTAGCTGTGGGGACTAAGGTCAAGTAACCAGAATAAGAAGATAAAAGAACCATGGGAGCCAGAAAAGATTTTAAAGCTAACATAGAAGCCACCATGAATGAGATGCAACAGAGGATAAATGAAATGAAGAGGACATAGAAGTTGATATTGGACATGACAAGGCAATTGACATGTTGTCGCCTAAGATGCACACCTAGATTGATGTGGGAAAAGTCATTAATCTCACAAGGTGTGGCCTTAAAGCAAAATGCTCAGAGAAGGGGTTGTCAACTTATCCCAACTCTCTCTGTTTAGACTCACTCCTAGTGAAGTCAACGGGGGTTGTTCCTAAGGAAGATTCTAAAGGCTGACTTGTTAGAGATAACAAGTTCTAGGAGATGGTTAGTAAGGCTATCACAATTCAATATAACTTGAAATAGAATTAAAGATTGATTTAACAAGTATTAAATGTTATGAGCATATAAATATCAACAATATAAATTCAATTAATTCAACGGGATATCTTTCAAAACAAATTATAAAGAGACCAGTGCCAATAGATATAACTTGCAAGAGAAATATGCTCAAAGGAAAATCACAATACTTACAATAAAATATGATTTTCAAGCTACAAGAATGGGAAGCTGCAAGACAAGTGTTAGAGACTCAAGATAAAAGACTATATACAACTTTGAGATGATAAGCAACAAAATGAAATAGAACTTGCAAGAGAATAAAACTTGAACTTAAAGAGAGATTTCAAATATGATATAATTAATATGACCAAGACAATGAAATAGACAAGTACAAGATTATCAAGTAAGATGCTTCCAAGTGAATAATAGGCTCACACTCCAAATTGTACAATAATCAATCATGCAAAATGAGCAAGGTTATATGCGAGTGAGTGTGTGAAGTCAAGTGGTCTTGGTAAATTATAATTAAATGCCTTTTCTAAGGTTTGACTTCCCCTCAATTCCTTCAACTTGGTAAGGAGTGAGGTGATTGCAAGAAGGCTAGGATGAGGAGGCAAAGGCTTCATTAACGATACCCCTCTAGAATTTCAGTACAACCAGCATGCCTTCATTCCTACAAGGGACAAGGTCACAAGAAAACTGTGAGGTCACACGTTTTAACCTTTGTTCCAGACTCAAATTTAGGGTGATTGGATGATAGTTGAGGAAGGTTGTCCTAAATATCTATCAACCAAGCAAGTTATATACTAAATTAATCCAAGTGCGCAAGTTAGATACTAAATTAATCCAAGTGTTGTATCTCATTTGGAGCACTTGGAGATCTAAAATGCAAGTTAGATACTAAATTAATCCAAGTGCTCCAAATGGATGTAGATCTTGCAATAAAAACAAAATGCTTCAAATGTGAAATACCTTGTGAATATCAATTAGCAAATACCATTCCACTTGTATGATCAAATTAATTTATTAATGAAGTGCATTTAGAGTGTTAAATGACCAATGAAGCAAATTTGATATACTCAATGAGGCAAATGACAATTAGATCAAGAAGTTAAGACTACTTCAATGCGAGTGCAAATTAGACGTGAACGATGAAATTACTCAATGAACACAAAGAACAAGTTAGATCAAGTAGATAACAAGTGATTGAAACTACTTGCAAAATGAATTTAGATCTACCAAAGCTAATGCAACTATATGATGAAAAGAGCAAGAAAACCATTCTAAACTAACAATGCACAATGAACAAGTTAGTCACCGTCATCCAATATATCTGCCTTCCAAATGAGGAGGTGGGATACCAAGGGGAAAAACCTCAAGTTCCCTCCAAGAAAAAATTCCTTTATTATTATTATTACTAGTTGTTTTACCGTTTTCTTTATTTCTTTCCTTCTCAATTCTGTTTCAAGGCAGCTTACATCTGGAAGCATCATGTCCATCTCTATTGCATCGTATGCAATGAAGATAAGACCTTTCTCCTTGGAAATCTCTGCCCCCCTGCCTCTAAAATTCTTCCTTCCTCTTCCTCTTCGGTCACCTCTTCCTCTAGAAGAATCTTGTGCATGATTCTTTTCTTTCTGTGCAAGGCACACAACTTTTTAAGAGGAATAAGGATCTGTTTTTTTCCCAAAAGCCTTCTCTCTTTCAGCAAACTTCTTCTCAAGGGAGTCAAAGGAAATCTCCTTAAGTTTGCCACTTGCTTGCAATGACTCAAGATAATGTGAATAGGTGGGATATAGTGCCTTGACATAGTCTGTGAGAGGAACATCTATTTCAACACCGGTGGCCTTTATGTCATGCATAATGGATTTTATTTCTGAGGCTAAGGAAAGAGGGTCATCATTTTTCAACTTAGGATTGAACAACTTAATCATCAATTGAAAAACTTCAAGTTCAGAGTGTGTCATACAATTCCTTCAACTTCTTTAAGGCTTCAAAGGCATTTGAAAATGGCAAAACATGACGACTCACCTCTTCATTTACGAACGTTGCAATCAAGGCATAGGCCCTGCTGTTCTTATTTTCCCAAATGACAAGCCCCTTGTCTGAAGTAGGCCTTTTAGGTGCATTGTCTTCTTCTCCTTCACAAACCCCTTTCCACAACTTATTAAAAATCAAGGTGTGCTTTATCTTTCGGGACAACTCATGATAGTTCTCTTTGTCAGAGAGAACTACTCCCACAATGGAAATGAGTGAATGCATCATCAAAAAGGACTATGTGCTTTGATTTACAAAATAATGCAGCCTTACTTTCTGCCTTCTTACAAAACTGATTTAAAAAGCTTCACTACTAACTTCACTCCACTATAGAAAGTCTTTAATACCACTCACATTATAATATACATTCACGTACTATGGCATTCAAATCCTCTCACATAATTCATATGAATTATGAATTAATGAAATATATGAATTATATATATGCACCATTTTTTTAAAAAACTCAATGATTATATATGCACCCTTTTCAAAACTCAATGGAACATATATGCACCATTCTCCACACATATAAGCTTCTTCACATATGAACTAAATCATACACGTGAGCCCAACCATATATATATATATGAGCCAACATATATATATGAATTACATATGAGTTTACACACCATCACATATGATTCACGACTTTCAAGATATATACCAACGCAATATGTGCCATCACATATGATACGACCATTAAAATGTTAGTTTTTGTAGCATCGAATGTGTTCTAGCCACGAACGTTTGTGGAGAGGCTAGAATACATGAGATCTCGAAAACCCATAAATCGTTTCTGGAAATTCCGCCTAGAAATGACTTAATTAGATTATTAACCAGTGTTTAAATATTTCCTAAGTCTAAACTTAGGGAATATGGTTAATTAATCAGTATTAATTAAGTCAAAGCGAGAATCATTTAGAAACTCACATGGATTGATCCAGAGATGATCCTAGCCATTGATTAAGTTTTAATCTTCGTCGTTGGTGCTCCAACAAAGGATTATAAGAGGAGATCAATGTGATGATGGAGAAAACACTTGAGCAATTTGATTTCTTGGCAGATCGATTTCCTGAGTAGCAACAATGAGTTGCTAGAGAGAGAGTTAGAGATTGAAGCAGTGAGAGAGGGGCAAAGCCAGTGAAGCCGGAGGAAGATTTCTAGGTCAGGTGAGTGCATTTGCAGAGAGATAGAAGAGCCATAGAGAGGCTCAGGCTGGGGCAGTACAATAGCCTCTAGAGGCAATTTCGACTCTGCTGGGGAAAAGCCGAGTTTTAGTGCCAGAGGATGGATAGAGGTTCCAAGGGATAGGAGAAACATTTTCCTAGACAACAACAGACTAGACGGCTTGAGGAGAGGTTGATTAAGACTGTGAGCAAAAGGGAATGCGCTAGGGTGATGCAAAGCTAATACAGAGGCAGTTTGGATGACTCACTTGGAGCTGCAGTCAGGGCTTGGATTTGCTTGTGGGGTGATGAAAATTTCTCACTAGATTTTTGCCAGTATTGTCTCTGCAGGATTGCCAGTATTCAACATCCAGATTGTACTAAGATTATTTCACTGCTGCATAATAATAAAACCCTCAGCTGCTGCACCGATTTTCCCAGGTTGGATTTTTCGGGGAGTTTTGTCCAAAATTCATTGTGTTATTTTTATGTTGTGTGCTAGCATTTATTACAACGTTTATTCTTCCGCAGTTTATGTGTAGATTGCGGTGTGATTTATTCAGTATTTTTCCGTAGCAAACAACAAAAAAATTGTTAAATAAAATTAACAATTAGGAGAATAATTTCTAGTTGTGTAATGTCCTTTTCGAGAATTTTGTGGTATTTTCCTGAGAATTTTCTCAAAAAAAATTTATGTCGACGTTTTTGCTAAAAACCCACGAAATTGCACCAATATGCACTAGTAAATAGCAACTGAGAAATTATACGAGCACAAAAAATACATTGACAATTTGCAGAAGTAAACCCAGAAACTCAAATAACATCAGAAAATGCAGCATAAGCAATGACCCAACTTCATTTATTATAATATAGCATGCAGAGTACAACTAGAAATATGTGAGACAAAATAGGAGAGATGATAGTTGAGTGGACCTCCAAATATTCTGCTGATATGCTGATCTTGATCTATCAAAATCAATGTTGTGAACATCTCGATAACATCTCTATTTTATCTCGAAATCACGATTTTTTGGTCTAACTGATGTTTGCCGATTTTTACCGATATTTTCCCGATTTTCCCGATTATTTGGTTTTCCGGACCTTTATTGATTTTATCCCGATGTCGATGTTCACAACATTGCTCAAAACTCCACAATTGCTGCACTCTCCCTCCAACAACAGCTACACTCTCCCTCCAACAACAGTTGCCACCAAATCAACTGAAAGACGATGAAGCACCAATTGAAGACCTGAATGATCCTCACTCCAATATCCCTGAAGCTCTATGAAACTCTTGGATGAAGTCTCCTCAAAGAGAGTTGGGTTTTCGTTCAACACTCCAAAACATACTCGAGGGTTTCCGTCTTGGGGCTACTAATAAAGTAGAGAACCAGGTTCTCAACCTCTCATATATGAAGAAATGTCAAATCCAAGATGTCCTCCAATGGCCTCCTCATCTTTTATAGATCTGACGGACCCCTCTAGAACCTCCTATTTTATTGTTATTTGAATCATGGAGCATTTTTCCCTCTTTTATTTCAATTAAAATATTATTTTTAATGCGGGAAAAGGGTAAATTGGCCACCATGTCTCCTCAGGTCACTGAAACTCACATCTAACCATCCCATCCTGTAAATCTTCACGTTCTGGTTCCAATGAGCTATTACACTAAGGTCTTCTGTCAAGTAGTCCTCCCAGAATGCCAGCTTAAGCATAATTAATTGAGTTAGGCCCAATAATAACTTTGTTTTCTGAAATTTCTCGGAATGCACCGGAACGAAAGTCAAACTGTGCGGATGATGGAATATACCAAGCAAATTCCATCAGACCTCATAGAAACTCCTCAAAAGCCCTCCAAAAGCCCCTGGGCTCGCTGATGACATAAATCTGCACCTGTGACTTTTCTGCCCTCAACTCTGAAAGTCCATCCTAACCATGTCATAAGGAACACTAGAAAAGGAACATTACAAATCCTCCCTCCCCAAGATTGCTTGCCCTTAAGCAATCCAAACTTGTGGACCAATTTGGTGGCCCAACGCAACTGAGACCTAATGACCGGATCCCATACAAACCGTTTGGTGATGCTCTGCCTCTGTGTCAACCCACCATGAATGGACCCCTCAATGCCTAGATCCCAGACCAATCTTTGACTAAACCTGTCATCAACAAATCCTCCTGGATCCCAATGCCACCAAGAATAAGCATCAGTGCTCCACGGCTCCGGCTGTGCTATAGCTGTGGCTGTGAATTTTACCCCACCAACTACATACCAACTCATCACCTCCCTCCAATCCAACCCTTGACTCAATCCAATGCTAATCCTGCTTTCCTGATGCTGGAATGGAACGCTGAAGAGCTGTCAACCTGTATCCCATTGCCAACTGGAGCATGTAGTCTCTGACTTCGATGTAAGGAACAAGTCTACTATGATGATGCTGGTCCATGCTCACTCATGTTGCTCTACCTGGTCAATTGACATCCATTGAGAGAAACCTGCCTCTCTCCCTATAATGGGTACGAGTGGTCAAACTGAGCTGCACACCTTGTCTCTGTACTCCTGGAGAGGGTTGTTGCCTGGAAACACTGTAGTTATGCTGGCTGCCATTGCTCCTATCTGCACCTCATAAGTGGGTAAGCCCAAAGATGGGTGCACCACCATCTCGAGAAGATCCTCTCTCATCTATCCAGAAACTCCATACTCCTCTGTTCTACTTGTGACGTGCAACACTGTCCTATCAGGTCCCAGTGCCTCTTGATGACCAATATCTGCAAATACTACCTCCTTGGAAGCTGCCTGCACATTTGCCTGCTCCTCATCAATGGCTAGCCCCAAGGGTGTCTGCTCATCCTCCATCATGGGCTCAACATGAGCCACTAGCTCTATGTTACTTGGGAGCGGGAGTGGAAGCGGGAGCGGGAGCAACCATTTTCAGAAGCTCCCGGTTTGGGAGCGAATCCGGGAGCGATTTTTTAAAAATATA
>APFE030043623.1:0-13062 GCA_000404065.3 Pinus taeda | reverse complement strand
TGAAGTTAAGCTCCATCGGGGTAGTCACAGGCTTGCAATCCACCATACCAAATCTCTCTAATATCTTCACCTCGCATTTTCCTTGAGATAGGAAAATTTATCCTACCTTTTGCCAGACCTCCAACCCTAGGAAATAGTGCATCAGTCTTAGGTCATCCATCTCAAATTTGGAAGCGAAATCCCTCTTACATTTGTGAATGAGAGGGTCTACACCTATCAAAAAGAGGTCATCAACATACAACACCAGTATGAGAGGCTTATCATCTTCAACCTTAAAGTAAAGGTTTAGATCAACTTCACTCCTAGCGATTCCCAACTTCATCAAATAGCTATTGGTCCTCTCATACCAAGCTTAGGGTGCTTGCTTCATCCCATAGAGAGCTTTCTTCAACTTGCATGCATGAGATTCCCGATTATGAATCTCAAACCCCTTGGGTTGTTCCACATAGACTTCCTCTTTAATCGAACCATGCAAGAACGCGTTCTTGACATCCATCTGGTGTAAGTTCCATCTTTGCGAAGCAGTAAGGGATATGATCAACTGGATGGTGGTGTATCGGGCAATAGGTGAAAATATCTCATCATAATCTACACCTTCATTTTGAGAGAAGCCTCGAGCAAAAAAGCAAGCCTTGTACTCTTTAGCACTCCCATCAACTGCATGCTTGATTTTGTAAAGCCATCTTCAGGTGACAATTGTTTTGTCCTAGGGTTTTGGGACCACATCCTGGACATCATTCTTCATGATGGACTCATATTTTTTATTCATAACATCCTTCCATAATTGATGCTTTACGACTTCTTCGAACGATGTAGGCTCGTTTTGAATGATGTGCTCATAATGTTCAAGTATCCCTTATACCTGGTCGACTTCTTGCTTTCACGGAAAGTCCCTCTGGGTGCAATACATCTTTCAACATCTTCAAGAGTCCCCCTAATCGATGATGGCCTCTTCCTATAATAGGAAGGCTCTTGTGAAGGGGGATCAATAGGATCCATAGGTTCTTCGACATCGGGCATCGATTCATCTTCCTTCTCATCTGACTTCCTAGTGTTAGCTTCTTTATCTTTCCTAAGATAAGAAGATATTCAACCTTGCTAAGAGCCATATCTTCGTCAAAGGTGACATCATGACTTATTTTGACTTCCCTTTGAACAACCACATAGATTTTATAGCCCTTAGAATTTTCGCTATAACACAAAGATTCCCTTCTTACCAGATGAACCCAATTTGCTTCTTTTCTCTTTCGGCACATGAAAATATACGAGACTTCCAAAAATTCTAAAATGAGAGACATCAGGTTTCTTACCAGTGAACATTTCTTCGGGAGTCTTGGAATCCAATGCTTGATGAGGGCATCGGTTTTGAACATATACGGTGGTATTCGCAGCTTCGGCCCATAGAAACTTTGGAAGCCTTTGATCATGGAGCATGGAACGAATAGATTCCAAAATCGTATGGTTCTTTCTTTCAACCACACCATTCTACTTAAGAGTTTATGGTGTTGTGGTCTCCCTCTTAATGTCAGCTTCTTTGCAAAAGTCATGGAACTCATTGGATTCATACTCGGTCCCATTATCAGTTCTTAAAATCTTGATCCTCTTCTCAATTTGATTCTCGATCAAGGCTTTGAAGTGACGGAACTAGGAGAACACTTCATCCCTATTTTTCAAGAAGTATATCCAATTCTTTTGAGAATAATCATCTATAAAAGTGAGATAATATAGATATCGTCCCAAAGAGTTTATGGGCATCATACCAGATATGTCGGAGTGAACCAACCGCAAAATGTCGGAGGTCTTACTATGGCTTGAGGGGACTGGCCCCCTTTTGAGATTTAATTCGGCACATCCTGGACATACACCTTCATGCTCTACTATGAACCCAGGAATCCCTATCACCATCTGTCTCACATTGGGTAGAGCCTTATAATGAAGGTGGGCAAACCTCCGGTGCCATAGTTCAGATTATAGAGATGTGTCGCAAGACATGACTCCCAATGAACTTCCTCCAAATTAATATAAAGATTCAACCCGAAACCCAAGAGTGAAAGCATCTTTAAAATTATTTTTCCACACACGTATCTTGCCATCGATGAAGGCCACCTTGTAGCCTTTGTCTTCCATTGCTGAAATGGACACCAGGTTCTTCTTGAGATCAAGTACATATAGGACTTCTTGCAAATGAATTGTGTTACCTTAAATTAATTAAAGAGTAACATTCCATACACCCTTTATGGGATAGGTGGAATTGTCTCCAAGAATCATCTCCAAGTTTGTCTCCTTCTCTATCAGATTAGAGAGAGATTCCTTGTAATTAGTGAAGTGCCTTGAGGCACCACTATAAATAGGCCAATTTCCCAATGAGTCCGGAGGAGAGGTAGTCGAGAGGGTCGATATTAGATAATACTCATCTTGCTTATTGTTAACAACATTTTATTCATACCTAGTTTTCCTTTCTTTCTTAGAGGGTTGACCACTCCCTTGATTTCCCGCATTCCTCTTTCCTTTGCCATTGAACTTGTCATTCCTTTGATTGTGGTTGGAGTTGCCCTTGGAGTGATTTTGATCATCATCATGTGACGTGTCCTTTTTATTTGGACACTCCCTCGCATAGTGGCCAAATTTATTGCAAACGAAGCATCTTCCTTTCCTTCCACCCTTCGATCCGGGATTTCCTTTGAAATGCCCTTTAGATCCAGAATTATTTCTCCTTTTGGCATGGGAGGAGAAAGCAGTGGGGTTGCCTTTGCTTGAAGGTATTTCTTGCTCTATCATCCTTGTCTCTTTTTGAATGCATCTCGACATCAATTCTTCAAATCCTGAAATTTGATCATTATTGAGACGAGTGGTTCTAAATATATACCATTCAAATGAGCAAGGGTAGTGATAGTTAGTTCTTTGTCAGGAATGACTTCTCCAATCGATAGGGATCATTCGTGATCTCAGTGATCCTTAAGAAGTAGGATTGAATATCCTCGTCCTTTCCCTTCTTAATATCCTTCAGCTTATTCTTGAGCAACAAAACTTGATTTGCATCACTAACTTTAAACAAGCTTACTCATTTGTCATAGATATCCTTGGAGGTGTTTAACAAGGAAATGTAGGCCACCAGACGCTTGTCAATTGAGTCTCCGATGATCTTCTTTGCTTTGACTTCACCCTTAGTGTACTTATTCTTTGTAGCAACCAGTGCATTTGATGGAGGCTCTATAATTCTACCCCTCACATAGTCCAACACTTCTCGCTCTTCCAATGTTAGATCAAGAGACATCTTCCATCCATGATAGTCAGACTTCTCACGGAGCTTGTTTTCGGCTGGGAAGTGAGATGAGGCATCCATGAAGCCTTTTGACCTTTCCAACTATCTTCAGTGATTGCTCTTTCACTCTTGCTTGAGATTTGTCTTCACCTCAGCTCTGATCCCATGTTAAATTATGGTATGTTCTATGGTTAAGAGTAGTTTACTTCAAATCTTCTTATTAGCTCAATATTAATTTCCATAACTGCAATCACATTAACTTGCTATTAAAATGCAGATTGAACATAAATGTAAACAGTAGAAGAAAAGCCAAGACAAGAGACACAAGATGTGGCACGATCTAGGGACAAACCCTAATGCGAGGAAACCCTTTGATCAATTCTTCTATATTCTTCAATATTTCAGCAGAGCGAGACAGATAGTACAATTTCACAAATCTGTGATTTTACAACAGCAATAATAAAACCCTAACCAACAAAATCAAGGCTGGTCAGACAACTCATAAATGACCTCAAGTCAACCTTTGTCAACTCAGCCTTCAACAACAATGATAGGCAACCCAAAACAGTCCAAGAAAGATGGTCCAACTGTGGTCAATGCATGTGCAACTCTGCGGTCAACCCTAACAAGTCAACGCTGGTCAAACCCATGGCCAAAATAGGTCAACGTCTTGTTGTCCAGAACTGCGGCTTGCTTGGAAGAGGCTCTCGAAAATAATCCACAGTCAAACTGACCTCTACGCTAGTTAATGCAGTCAAACCTAGCCTAGTTGCTCCTCGGTCAACCTAAGTCAATGTTGTTGCAACAGTGTTGCGTCCTCCTTCTTCCCACGTGAGAGAGATGCTCCTCCTATGTATACCCAACCAAGCTAGGAGAGAGAAGAGATGAGAAGATGAGATGAGTGGATAATGCCACAAGGTCTCCTCCTTTTATATGCCATGTTGAGGATAAACTGGGGGTGAGAAACATTGTTTAGTTTCTTGGCCAACCTTGACAAATTGTTAAGAAGTACAAATAAATTCATATCTCCATGAATACATGTCAGAATTGGATGATCGTTAGATCAATCCTACACCTCTTAATGAGAGGAATCTAATAAAAATATAAGTTGTCATAAATAAGGTGACCCACATGGAGTTTGGCCCTAGTTGCCAATTTTAACATGCTAACATCACATAAGTAAAAGATATTGGTTAATTCTAGTAGCTAAAGAGATCTGGATCAAAGGCAAACCCTCATGAACATGCGAAACATAGTTGGAATTCTAAACAAATAGACATTAGTCAATTGTAGTACTATAAGCTGTGCGTTGATTCTGCTAACTATACGACATATACCATGTGAAATAGCATTAGACAACAGTTCGATCACTACGCTATACTCAATGATGTTATGATGTTAAACTCACTAGCTCGCCATTGGAGCATATATAGCTGAAGCTGCGGAAGAGAGGTTCTAAGTACTATGACTAGCACCATCAACATAACCAACGTATGGTTCAACAAATGTTGACATCTACAAACCAAATGTAAACAAAATTAATAGAAACCTAGGAAAAAATGATGGAAACACACTACAAACACACTCAATCACAACTATACACAGTATGTACACAGTGCACTATGCAAAAACTTAAGGATAATATTTCTTAATATAACCCATTTCTAGGTTGCGCTAATGGAACTCCATCAAAATCAACTAGGTCATAGGCCCCTTTAGCAAGAACACATTTGACAATATATGGACCCAATCACATTGGCTTGAACTTCCCCGATCCTAATTTATCAGAATCTTGATCATATAACAAAGCAAGGTCTCCTTCTAAGAAGACATAAGGCTTGACACTCTTGTCATGTTGCGCCTTGATACATTTTTTATGGGCTTCGTTAGCCATAGTGGCATCATTTCGAGTTTCATCTAAGCGCGTTAGATGTAAGAGACATTCCTCTTCCGCAGAAGTGGAAGGAAGGAGTACGAAAACAATTTTGAGGGATGGAATTTCACATTCAATTGGAATGATTACCTCTAGACCATAAACCAATTGGAACGGTGTAAACCCGGTAGTAGTCCTAATGGAAGTTCGGTACACCCACAAGCCCACATAAAGAATAAGATACTAGTCTGGTTTATGGACCCCTATCATACGTTGAATCTCGTCTTGAGACTTAATTAATTGCCTCAACTTTCCCGTTTGCCAGAGGGTAGTAGGGAGTGGAACTTTTATGGGAAATTCCTAGCTTGGCAGTTAGTTCAAACATTGTGTGACTGCGAAAATGTTTTCTATGGTCTGTAACTACAATTTGCGGACCACCAAACCACACAATGACATGGTTGAAGAAAAATAGAGTAGCTATTTCGCCGATATTGTTATATGTAGGTATCGCCTCGGCCCATTTGGTAAAATAATCAAACGCTTCAATGATATAGCCATGCCCGCCAACCGAGTGAGGGTTAAATGTCATGAAATCAGTGCCCCATTTTGCAAAAGGACTAATGATGATAACATGATGGTTCTTGAGCGTGATTTTGTTCAATGCCCTGTAATCTATACACATCCGCCAAGTTCCATCCTTCTTTGGCACAATGATGATGGGTGACCGGCATGGTGATGTACTCAGTCGAATGACACCTTGTTCCAGTAGCTGCTGCAACTATATATTCACCTCACTGGCTTCTACAGCAAACTGCCTATACAACCCAATATTTGGTAAGGGGAAGTCCGAGAATAGTTGGGTCTCATGTCCCACTTCCCTCTTAGGTGGTAGTCCTTTAGGCTCTCGGAACACATCCATGAATGCATGTAGCAACTCCTCCAGTTGTTGTTTATGTTTCTTAGTACACCCCTCCAAGGATTCCTTTCCTCTTATTGACTCCTCTTCAGACTGAATTTCTCTTTAAAACATTAAAACATACTTCTTGCTCGAACTAATCAATTTTTTCGCTTGGTTGGCACTTACCAGTGAAATTTTTGACTTGCCTTTGTGCGCGTTGATGATGAATGATTTTCCATCCTTGACGAGACGATATTGATTGTCTCTCCTCATGAATATTGCATCTCGCATGTACATGTATGGAATCCCAAACACGACTCCACGTACATCAAGGGGAACCACATCTATATATACTTCCTCAATAAAATCAACACTGGTAGCAGATCTATTTTACACAATTTTGTTACCTTCATCTATGTATCCTTATTTACCTATCCCAATGGACATGGGTTTGGATGGTCATGAAATTCCAGCCCCAACTTCTTGACCAGCTCTGCCGCAATGAGATTCGCTTGCGATCCCGAGTCAAATAGAGCATCAATATTCGTCTTCTTGACCTATATCTTTATATGGAATAGTTTGGACATTTCGTTCTCTTCCTCTTGTTGAAGGCTACTCAAATTCACCTCCTTCTGTACTGACGTACATACGATATTCTCATCCACGTCTGAGTTGCTTTCAACTTGGTTACTCGAATCCATGGCCATGAAATTCTTCTTCTTGTTCTCCAAGTTTAGCTCTGGATGCAAATTCCAACACTTCTCCATCAATGTTGCTGTGGTTACTAGGATCTTTTCACTGGTGTGTTTTGGTTTTCATCTTCTTATATTTTCCCAAGTTTTTTCTTTGTCTTCCCCTCCTTCAAATATTCTTGATTCCCATTTTGCTTTGATCCACTTGGTTGCGCTCTCTTCACGCTTATGTTCTCCAAGTACTGTGCCTGTACACAAGCCTCATCCAACGATTTGGGATTGAACAACATCATTTTCTCACGTAGTTGGCGGTGCAAACCCCCAAAATAATTGAGGAGTACATCTGGGTTCTTTGGAGAGATACCCAACATTATAGCCATCTTCCTGAATTTCGTGGTGTACTGCACTCTTTGGCCCAAATTTATCCTGAAGTAATGCCATTGGATCCATTGGTCCTCTACGTACCCAATGGGATAAAAATGTGACTTAATGAGGGTCTTGAAATCCTCCCACTTAGTCACTGGAGGTTCTCCCTCCAACCTCAGGGTTTTCGTGTGGCTCTCCCACCTTCCCACCAAGTCATTGCATGGCCCTCTAATTTCAGTCGCATGAATGAGATATTTTTCCCTTCCTCAATCCGATGGACACTGAAATAAACTTCCAGTTACTATAACCAGTGGCTCAAGTTTAGAGCATCTATCTCGCCATGGTACTAATTGATATCGATGGTTACTTCCATTTTAAACAAGGACTATGATTGGTTCATGGCACTCGAACTGGGTTGATCTTTTTTGGGTTCTTTCTTCGAATGGTTCTTAATTTCTCCTCGATATTTTGATCCCCACTATGATTTTTTCTCTCCATTTGAACTCCCATCTTCTCCAAATATCCCTATCTTTCTATCAAGGCTACCATGAGGAGGCTTACATTGTGGTTAATATCTACAACTTGTTGTTCCAACCGCGTAAACCTCACCTTTGTAGGATCATGAGGTTTGTTTACAAATTCATCGACCATGATTAATGTTTTACGATTTTTGACCCCGCCAATCTATATCTCGACAATCTCCACAAAATACCCAAAGAAACATGCTCTGATACCAAATGATCTGTAAACTATTGTGGATATTCCACTGGACAGTTCTTCACAACATATATGATAATATTATATTAAAAATATGAGATTCTACACTATTACAGTTTTATTAAACTTTAAGATCTATAGATTTAACTATAATTAGTGTATGCATGCTAATGGAAATTATGCAAAAAAATAGAGAACGATGAAACAAACTCACACACACACATAAAACACAAGATATGCTCTCTGGGAAAACCTTTCGGGAGAAAAACCCAGCTAGAAGGTGAGGCTGCTTCACTCTCTTTCTTTGTTTGGAAAATATGGTTGTAGGTACAAAGAAGTAATTCATGTGGCCCCCATGCTGCTAAAGTACACAAATCATCTTTGTGTGCTCCGCCTCATATCTCTTCTGGCTATCTTTACTCAACTATGGAACAAAATTCTCTTGAAATAATGGAATGCCTCTTCCTCCTAGTGGCCCGGTTATAACATAACCTGATAGCCTACTAGTGGTTAATTTTGACTACATCAACTCTTAACTAGAGTTACAATAATGGGTGTTGACGCGACATCCTCCCGAAGTATAGGTTTAAAAATAGGAAGGTTAACTTTTGAGTGGCATAAATTTTGCATACGAACTCTGATTGACATGCTTCTTGCGCCATTGGAAAGATCTATGTGTGTAGAAAAACATGAAATGGTGTGACATTAAATTGGAAAAGTTTTACCCCAAAAAAACGTCGTTTGACGCCTCGAAACGCTCATGGAAGGTTTCAGAACCAGTTTTGCCAAACTAAGTCCCGCCAATAAAAACAGTCCCATGAGCTAATTCCTCCACTTTTTCCACTCCAAATGCTCCGAGATGGATGACAAACAATATAATGATCCAATTTGGAGCACCCGCAATAGTTGAGTGCCCAACATGTAATGATGGATGGTTTTTATGAAATAGGTTTGCAAATCCCACCTTCGTTAAATGTCGGGAGTGTGGGGGTATCCTGGAATCTAGTATCAACCATTGATTGCGGCGGAGGCAGTCAACACCATCAGAACTTGCGTGGTAAATAACTGTTGGTGCTTTATTCAAATAATCAACTAAATAAACCTTATTTTCTCTTAAATTTAAATTAAAGTGACATTTATAGAGTTATGCCCAACTTTATTACAAAGTGCAAACAAATTAAATAATTTTTTTAAATTTTAATTTTTTAGATATACAATTTAAAAATAAATTATATAGGTAAAAGATAGTTACAAGATACCTTATTATCACTAGCTTATGGTTTATCGCCAACTTGATCTCCAAAGGCTTATGACAAAGGTTGATGTGATCTTGTGGACCACACTTCTAATACATGTGGAATACCAGGACAATCTCTAAGAAGGCGATCACCCTTACAAAGCATGTAAGGGAATTTAACTTTACGACGATTTTGGAGAGTTTCTCAACATCAGTGGCATTCATAACAATGTTTGCTTGGTGGCCCCTTTTCTTATTTTGCTTATTTTTCTTCTTCATCCTTTTCTTCTTCTTCTTAGCTTTCGAGTTACTAGAATCAAGAATTTCACCAAGCAAGGAGGAAGAAAGGGATGAAGAAACAATAGGTGAAGAAGGCAAAGGGACAACTTTAGGATCAACTTGAGGTTGATGTTGTTAAGTTTGAGTACTACTTGGTTGAGAAGCAGTTTAGACATTTTGAACCGAGGAGGTTGAAAATAACCAAATGGGTAAACCAATGGTATATCCGAGAAGGGACAACGTTGCCATATAAGGAGCACCAATATTTCCAAAAGAACGAAGAGGACTAGGATTCCCATCAGATGGGATTCCTTGACTGGTGGAATCAAGAACCGTTGCCATTATTCTCAACCTAAGATCTACTAAGGAGTTGTTCCACGGTGAGAATGTTGTTCTGCAATTAATTAATTTATTTTGAAAATTTTAGACACAAAATCAAACAAAGCAAGGGTAACTAGGAAAAAAGGGTTTACCAAGCAACTATGAACCGATGCATATTGTTTCTACTACATGCAAGAAATATCCCTGAATTTTGTGTTCAATATACCACAGTGGACAAGGCAGCTGACTCAGTTACCTATGACTAGATAGCAACCTATAGGGGACTTCCAAAATATACCTGGAGGTACATGGAAGCATAGTTCATAGTAGTGTTGTCTAATGCATCACGTACGATAGGAATTATTTTGATATACTTTTGATACGTGGAGCGCCATCCGATATACCCAAAGGTACATAAAGAATGATCTGATATACTTACGTACATGGAATACCAACTACCCCCAGAATGTAATGCATACAAGTAATGACAAATCCTATGTGTAAAGACGTTGGAACACATCTCTAACCTAGACCTTTATGTGTGTCATTAATGTTCCAAATGCTCCTTAGATTAATTGAATAAATTTTAGAGTTGATCTTTGATTATGTTTTAGTTTCAAGGCTCACCACGAGTTCACTTCAATTCCCTGTAATGCAATCTAGCATGATAATAAGAACTCTTTATTTTCAATGAAAATCTATCTACGAGAGGGAGGAAACAAATAATAATGCAACATATAAAAATGCAACAAACAAATCCTCCTAAGTAGATCTTTTTAATGTAATTGTTCCAATTTAAATTCAAAATCGTAATGCCCTAAACTTCACGAAAGTTCCACTACTAGAAATTTACTAACAAATTGAATCAAAATGTAACACTTTAATTTGCTTTCAAAATATGATGAATACTATGAATCCAACACACATTCAATCAAAACCAAAAAGATGCCAAACCATGTGATGTAATCTATGCACAATTTCCATGAAAAATATGCAACTGGAATATATGCAAGAGAATTCTCCAAAACAAACATACAATAATTCCATATTAGTGAAAGAACAATATAAAAAGACCAACTATGCACAACAATACCTTCTTTCACTAATACAATAAAAAAAAACCATTCAAGTGTAAGTACAGGAAATTTCACAAAAATCGTGCAACCCAATGAAATCAAATGTGATCTAAGATTTCATTAATAAATAACTCAAACTAAAATTGGGTGAAAATTTCAAAGATCAAAAGAGATGACACTCAAAGGCAATTAACACTCATACAAGCAAAAACACACAATTTCACATAAGGGATTGGTTTTACAAAGACACATACAAACTCAATGACTCAAGAAAAAATTCTAGACCAAAGTAGAATGAAGAGAAAGGCAAAGGAATGTAAATTTTTGCATCCTAAAGGATCAACACAGGTGCAGAACAAGAACCAATGCACTATAGCACAGGTACAAAGAAGAAACGAATGCGTTGGTGCTAATTTGGTTAAAAAACGACACAAGAAACCTTACCAAGCTCGAAAAAAAGTTTTCTTAAGGTTAATTATTGTCTGATTAATTCAATTAAGGTCACTTTGAAAGGTGAAAAGATGCTAAGGCCAAGGAAACCACTAAGGAAAATCTCGATCCACAGTATGGTTTCCAATTTGTTATATGGAATTTTCACTTCTGTAGACAAAAATGAATTCCTTAGATCTAGTTGTGTGATTTAGAACAATAGAGGACAAAAATAATCAATGTTTCCCTTAGAGAGATTGGAATATGAAAAAGGAACCTACCTGGAATTCATAGCAAGTCCTTCTCTCTGCTTTTCTTGTAAGCTCCAATCCTAGCTCCACACGATATAAATGGAACTTGCAACAATGAATAAAACAAGCAAAGGAACTACAATATCCACATAACATAATCCATTATCTTTATTCAATGAATCAACATGGCATTGAAATACAAGAGTATAAGCATAACACAAGTATAGGAAAACATGATGCTTTTTATATTAATAAATAAAGAAGAGAGTTACAACCGTATATAGAAGCTGACTTTGTAGATGTGTCTGACTTGTCCTTCCTTGTCACAAAGCAAACCTTCAAACTCAACCCTAATGCAAATGGATGATGATTCTATAAGCTCAAAGCAGCAGCATGAGGGCACTAACAATCTCTAAAAGCCAACCCAGACTCTATGGGAGGCAAAAAATTGTAGGGTAAATATGGTAGTTTAGGATTTACCAATATAGGCTTGAGATCCACTTATGAGGGAGGATAATCTCAAGAGATAAGAGATAAGGTCTCCAAGATAGGATCAAATAGGAATTCGAGATCTCTATCCACGGTAAATGGTTAAAACCACTTAGAAGCTTCTAGAAGAGGAAGATTTGAAATTATTTTTTGATTTTCATGAATTTCTAGAGCAACATGCGCTGGTCATTGCTGATGCTCAGGTATGCAACTTGCACCCAACACCGGTGGACAAGAACACAGGGTGTGTTGGGCCTAAAAATATGGTTTTTTAGCATATAAGCCTAGAAATTTAGACTTTTTAGAGAAATGATGCTTGGGGATATGTAAAGGGATTATGAAAAAGTGTTCATGGATGTTGATTGATCCAATTTTCAGGCCTATTGAACATATGTGAAAAAATGGATTGCAACACTATGGATATTCCACTAGACAATTCGTCACAACAAATCTAGTAAAATATATTTGAAAACCTGACATTTAAACTATGAGGGTTAAGTTTTCCTCATATTTCTAGATTTGTTAATTAATATGTTATAATTATGCATGCAATATGCAAAATATAGAAAATAAAGAACAATGAAATAAAACTCACGAACTACAATGAACACAAGATATGATCTAGAAAATCCTTATGGGAGAAAACCCAACTGGAAGGTGAGGCTGATCTGCTCTCTCTTTCCCTGAATGAAAATAGATGTAAGTACAAAGGATAAAGACTTGTAGCCTATGGGTTGCTTCAACACACAAACCCTCTCTCTCTCTCTCTCTGCTACTCCACTCATCTATGGAACAAAATGCATTGCAATAGAATGGAACCCCTTTTCCTCCTATTGGCTTAGTTATAACACAACTTGATAGCCTACCAATGGTAGACTATTTCAACTCTTAACTAGAGTTATAATATTGACTCTTCTAGAATCTTCTGCATCATGATAACATGGCTAGCCCCTTTCCCATGAATAATTAGTGTTGACATGCCATTCTCTCAAATCATGGTGGTCAAAATAGGAAGGTCAGCTTTAGGGTGGCATAATTTTTTACTCTGTTTGAGGTCTTTCTTGTGTCTTTGGAAAGGTATATGGTGCAGAATAACGCTAAGGGGAGTGACTGCTTAAGCAACAATTTTTTACCCCCCAAAATGGCATTTAATGCCTAAAATTAATTCCAAA
>APFE030043611.1:133253-145719 GCA_000404065.3 Pinus taeda | reverse complement strand
TTTTGGGATCTTGATTAGTGTCCTCTCTCTGATAGTTCCTACTTCCACTTGGAGAATGATGATCTCTTACTCATCCCTGGTCAAAAATGGGGTGGCAAGTGTCAGAGGGGAAGCTTCTGGAAGATTCCATGATCTTCCACCTCGCATTTTTGTCCCTGCAATTTGTCCATTCCCAACCATCGCACCCTATAGAGGAGCAAAACGATATGCATCGCACCCTGTACATTGGGAAGGTGATATGCATCACACCCTCTGCATTGAGCTTTCAGTATGGTCCATTTTTAACCATTTATGAGCAGTTTTCAGCGGAGAACTTCTAGGAGATGATGTAATCAGTTGACCTTGTTCCTTTAGGCAGTGAAGCAACACTTTTAGGGACTTAAGAGCCCTCAGTTTATGGACATTTGTGATTGGGGTTGAAGTGCCCAAAAATGTCTATAACAATGATGGACCATATAAAGGATATAATGTCATGTTTATAACATCCTAAAACAAAAATTGGTAGATGGAATTTTCAATGAAGGAAGTCCTTGTCCCAAAATACCTAATGTATATATATTGCAATGATAATCAGAGAAAATTGAAGCAAATCTGTTTACTAAAAAGTATCCAGACAAAGCATCATTCTTATTAGTCATTATAAGTCATACACATGAAAAGAGAAACCTACTTTTCATTCGAAATGTATTTTACCTTAACAGTTTTATATACAGGTATAACAAAGCATTAATTGAAGCGGAGGAGCTTGGGGTTGGTTTTGAGGAGTGTGGGAGCAGTGTAGTTGGTATGGTAGAGGATGATACTTTGAATCCATGCCAGAGCATTGTATTGAATAAGGTAAAAGTGCCAATGGAAATACTGGTTGTTGAGCTTAGTGGTAAGGTGGAGTTCAGTGTCCCATATGCATTAGAGGCCATTGTTGAAGCATTCATGGAGGCTACACTCAGACATATGAAGAAGAGATAGTGAATTAAAGCATTGGAACAACATGGGATGGAGAATTTGGTGATGAACAAGAATCCAAGACTTCAAGAGAGTGTGCATTAATTGGCCTTGAGTCACTCTGTTTTGAGGCCAAAAATGCAGGGGAATTTCCATTAACTACCAAGTGTGAAAATATGGGCAGCCATGATTTTTCTCAAATGTCAGACTTTGAGGACTCTGAAGAACAGATTAATGAGTTGGATAAACCTGGTTATGATGTGAGTGATGTTCGAACTAATGTATTTGAGACCCCTATTGGCAGTAGTGAATAATTATATGCTGCAAAGCTGCTAGACTTGTCACAGGTTTTAGAGAAAAATAATAGATGGTTGATAGTGGCAATGAAGCAGACTCATCTCGTGCACTTCATGGTGACTCTTGAACAATGTGTATTCAAGTCATGCAGGAGATTCCCATTTTGTGACTCAGAAGAAGAGTTTTCTACCATGGATAGGCTTTGGGAAGAGGACCATAATAACATGGGCCTATTTGCAGCCCAGAAAAACTAGTTAGCCAAGAAAGAAAAAGACTAGAATAAAACACTTGCTTGTAATCTCTATGAAAAGCAACACAACCTGTGGAAGGGACCACTTGCAGGCAATATTTTAGAGGATCAGGAAATGGGTTCAAGTAAATTTTACAACCAAATTTCACCTTCAATGAAAATTCATGAACACCTTAACTATGTGGACATCTTAAGTGGGAAATCAACAAGAAGTTCTTCAGAAATACAGGCTTTTACTTCTACAGAAATTTCCATGGGCAGTAAATGCTTGCATACACCACAACCACTAAATGCCTACTATGCTGAATAATGCCCCTAAATAAAGCAATTCTAGCCACATGAATGCATGTGCATCCACCAATATGGATTAACTATTGCACTTCAAAAGGGGCATCATGATTCCACCTTCGTTATGACTGCAATTTGTTGCACACATTGGAGAGCGTTGTTAATACTGTTGTTGTGACCTCATCCACACATCTTCCATGTTGCACAGTAAATGTGAATTCCATACTGATTGTTGAATGAAATTTACTATTGAGGAAGAATTTGTTGTGTGCATCAAGATGAAGGAGAACACCATATCAGTTAGTAAAACTCATACTACCTCTCTGAGAGGAAGGTGTTTTATACCAAATTAAGATACTAGCACAAAATCTCAAAACCTCCCCTCTATTGTGGGCTTCATAAGAATGTTGACCACCCGTGAATCCAAAGGAATGTAAACCAGAACCACTTCTTCTTTCTGTGCTCTAATATCCCTTCAAAATCTTCAAAGTGTAAATCCCTTGTACACGGAAAATTTAATAAAGAACTTGCAAACCTCCTACATCCTTCAAGTCGACTTCACTGGCCAAAATATTCTTACACCACAACATGAGTTTTTTAGGACCTATTTCAAAGGAAAAATCATTTGTATACAGGGCCAAGATAAGTGGATCAATCGATCAAATAAAAATTAAAAACTGCACTAAAATTGGAAAGTCCAACTTGAGTCGAAACTTGTTAAGCATGAAATAACAAACTTGTGGTGCATGCATCAACCCATATTGGGACTTATTCAATTTCAATTCATGCATATCTCACTCGCTCACCTCAAAACCTTCAATAAAAAGATCATCTCCCTCTTTCTAAGAGAGATTTTCAACAACAAACATGCCCTCGTACTCTTCAATACTTCCATCAATTGCATGCATGGAATAAATTGCTAATGCCATGATAGATTTTGAAATTATCTCCGCAAAGTTGGAAGGACACTCCTCCATCATGGCTTCTTTCCATACCTTATCCACTAGATTAGTGAGTAGCCTATAAAGGCCACCATCATGAACTCATCTAGCCAAAAATTCAATTAAGGACCGTGTTTTCTAAATATCACTATTTGACCATCAAACTTAGCCATGCACTGTCAAATCTAGATGCTAACCCATATACTCTCACTAAAGATTTTGAACTCTCTACAAACCCATGTTGTCGTTGCTTGGCTTCTTCCCCTTATGACACTGAGATACATAGTGGCCCATCTTGTGGCACTTGAAAGTTGAAACGCTACATGTAACTCAACTCTTTCCTACCTTGGTCCAAAGAATCAGATTCTTCCTCCTAGCTCTTATGACCCCTCACAAGACCTCCTTTCTAACTTTCCTCCATCCTATTGATTAGGTCTTGATTCTTCTCTTCCTCCTCCATCCCTACAATTGTCTCCAATTTTGTCTCTCTCCTAGAAAAAATCATCCCATAGCCTCTCAAAGGTGGGAAGTTTATCTCAACCATAGACATCTCGAAAAAAAGGCTACGAAAAAAGATGAAAACCCATTCAAGGTTATCAATACCCAAGTTTCACTCTTGAACTCTTTTCCAATTGCTACAAGCTAATCACAATGTTTTCTAACTAGCTACAACATTTACCTTGCCACTCTATGTGGCTATGAGCTTATTCCTCTAAAGCATCTTCCAGTTGATGTTCTCACCAATATATAGAGTGAAGAGATAATTAAACATCTCCTTGCTGGTCTTCTTTCTGGAAAAATGAAGGATCCATTAATCTTTCACTGAGTCGAGTATGGCCTGTTTTATCCTAGACATATTGTTAAACTTTTCCAATTGCATGGGATTGGTCGGCTCTGCAACCTTAGTCTCCACAAAACCCTAAAGATCACATTTCTCCAACAAATTCTATAGCTTGCACTTCCATGATACAAAATTGGCAGTTCGCTACAACACATGATACTCTGAGTCGAAGAGTCATTATTCATGCAACTGCTAAAACATCCCAATCACTAAAGCAACCAAAACATCGCAACCAAGAACCTATCACAGGTCCCAATTTTCTTCAATTACTAAAATAGCTTCACATCCACTGCAATCCTTCAACAACTCCCTTTAACAGGAAAAAACCCACTCCATACATGGATCTCAAAAACCATAGACAATGTGCTCTGATGTCATGTTAAAATTCCAATATATGTGATCATATCAGAGAACCAAAAAACACCTAAGAAAGATGGAAACTTAGCTCTCCAAAATATTGTTACTGCTATATCTAATTATGTGTAGACAAACTGAAAATTATAAAAAACAAAGTAGAAGTGACGAGAACAATGGAATGTATATATGCTAATTCTACATAAAACAATGATTTGAAAATTATGGCTGCAAACAAATTTCATGAACACAAACACACATTCAGTCTTTATTACTTCAAAGTTTCAAAAGGAAAAATATAAAGCAAACTGCTCAAAACTTCTATCTAACCCACAACAAAAATTATGTGTCATGTCTCTCTTTTATAGACTAGGTTAATATAAGATGCAATGAATGCAGGTACCACCCAGTGGTATGCCCTCCAACAAAAGACATAACCCTAACCCTAGTCCCTTTAATAAACAAAATTATTTTTTCTAACAACAATGGAAAAGTTTGACACTCTACAAAGAATTATATAAAGCAGCACCAACTGTACCAATGTCCCAACAACCTACCAATGACTCTAAAATACTAGACCAAATTGTTTCAGACATCTCCAAGAAAGAGCTTGTGGTGTTATTAACAGGAAACATAACTTCTTCACTGGAACATTTTGCACCAAAAATGTCCATTTTCAAGCTATCACAAAAAGATCTAAACCATTTTTGAACATTCTACAACAAACATTTTAGATAAGCATCCAACTTTCCCAGTCCATTGGACCATGGTCTAGCAACAACTTGAAGTAGCGATGATGACAATGACCCAAGTTCAAATTCTGATGCATGCTCGTCCCCTACATGGGGTTTGTGGAGTTGGATGTGGATATTGAATATATTGAAAATTATTGATGTACCCTTGATGCAAAATATTGTTATGGTTATGAGAAGATACTATAAAACCATATTATTTGCTTCTGCAATGGTGAGTTGAGCTTATTGCTGGTTTACAATACATAAAAGACAAGTGCCCAATAATAATGCCCTAAGGGTAATGAGTTGATCTTATTACCAGGTTTACAAATCCATAAAAGATAGGTTCCCATTAATAATGCCCTAAGGGTTAGCTAGAATGGTAGATGCTCTTGTTCTAAGACCAAAGGGGTCTCAGATCAAATCTTATCAGGGCCTTTTGGGTTACCAACCACATATGTTGCTGGCAGTGGATCTATGTTCCATCTGAAAATTCTGAGTAAGAAGTGGAAGAGCTCCAGCATTGACATGAAATCAACATATTTTTCATTTAAGTGTGTGAGGGTAGGGTGTGATTATTTTCGTGGGGGAAAATCCAACATTCATGCCATAGACTTAATAAAATTGCTTAAGGGCACAAGTTAAATTTATTAAAAAGTCCTCATTTTGTAAAATGAATTGAATAAAAACAAGTACATCCTAATTATAAACAAGGAGGTCCCCGACTCCCTTTATGCATGTTTAATCTAGGAGGTAGCCCCTTCCATCCAGCTATGCTAGCAGTACTCCTTAAGTAAACAACCTTGTACATGAATACAGATTCTTTATAGAAACTATATGTCAAATTATGAAATGAGGTGTATTATAGGTTTCAATTGTCGGTGTCAAATATTAACCCTGGCTAAAACCCATTAGCAACAAAGAAACACGAGGTATTTGATTAGGAAAACATTTTTTTTTCTTTTATTTTGTTATTCCTTATTCAATTGGACTTTAAATTGATACCATGGAAAGTGGAAATTGCCAATATGCTAGTATCATTTTAAAATTGCAAAACAGCTAAGCCACGTGAGTGTGAGGGTGCCTAATAGCATGAAATTATGTTTGAGCTTTCAGCTCCGATGGCTCAAAATAAAATTTGTAGAGCTATTTCATTGCAGGTTTAACTTTGGCGGTAAAAGAGTAAGACACTAAGTTTAAATGCATGCCCCTATCTTATTCATTGGCCCATATTCATGCTAGGATCATGAATACACACTCCTTCTTCCCCAATAAAGCTACCCTAAAATTTCTAGGTAATTTGATCTAATAAATTTCATATATTATAATCAAAACAATGTGTATCATTACGATCTATTAAGACTCCATTTAGTCTAGCTTCTAACTAGCTAGGTCTAAGCTTCATGCAGAAGACTCTAGTCAATTGGTAAAACATTGGTCATACAAGAAAACAGAATTTAAATAAAGGAATACCACTTCATCCTAGGTCCCAAAATGCTTTGAATCTGGGCTACCTTGAACTATGACATTCAAAATTGAAATGAAAAGGCTACTACATCATTAAAATATCGAAAAGGTAGAAGTTATATAACAACCCTAAATCTATAAGACCGGAATCCGCAGCTGCATTACCTCAACGAACAAAATCAGTTATGAAAAGGACGTGTGAGTATTAACAAAAAAATCATGTAAAAGATCAATAGTAGAGCTTGAGAAACTAATAGCCATAGGGTTTCTCCTCCTTTCTCTTTTCTTCCTCCCCCCAAAACCAAAACCCTAGAAAGGGTAACAAAGGCAAAGAGAACAGTACAAAGAATTCAATCCAAAACTCCTATGTTTAAAATTTTATATTGACAGATCTGAGAAAACCTCGTTGAGCACATCATCCTCACCATTGGCAAAAAGCTCTGCATCCTTCTCTTATTCATTAACAAAGAATCCAAAATCAAGCTTTACATGTGAGGCAACAAAAATCATATTCTGAGCCTTATCCGTCGCTGTCCGTGAATGCCCATGAGCATACACCCGCCTCATGAATGAGTAATTACACTTTATACCACATGAAGTTGCACAAATGAATATCAAATGAACAGTGAATCTCCCAAGGGCTTTAAACTTGCGTAAGCATGTCTCCTACACAAGCCTACTACTTTGAGGATTGAGAATTTTCATTTTTCCTATTACAAGGTCTCGTTGTTTTACTTGAGCTTCTTGAGCATACAATGGGTGTAGGCCCTCAACGCGCCATTTCATGAGTTTCATGAATGCAATATGTGCTTCCTAATGATATTCACATGGTCCATATCTTTCACTTTTTGTACAAAACCCATGAGTTAGCAAATAAACATCTAAAATAAGAACAACCACCAACACTAAGAGAAGGACTAGGAGTGTCTGCTGGTAAGGAACATAAAGGAACTCAGGAGAATCAAAAAAATTTATTTGCATTTTCTAGTTTAAGAACCATATGCAGAAAAGGAAAACACAAGCACCACCAATTTCAGCCCCCTTTTTTTTGCACCTTTTGATTTTCTTCCTTTTTTTTCTTTCGTAACTTCAATAGCATATAAAATATATGCATCTATAGGCACACTTGGGCATTCTCTTACATTTGTTCCTATCTTTGAGACAAATAGTGTTTTGGATAGTTTATTCCCCCACTAATAGATTTGTTGCAAAGTTTGCATTGTATATCTCCCTTCTCTAGTGGTGCTCTTGCCAGCAATAAAAAAAATCAATCAACAAAAAACTCTGCAAAGCCAAAGTGTAAGCATTCCGCTCAGTATCGACAATAAATTGGTAGAAAATATCATTCAAAATGAGTATTTTTTTCCCATTTGGCATTTATATTTGACACCTAAGAGTTTCTCCATCTACCGGTGAGTTGGACTCTTAGGTAGGTAAATTGCCTAGAAGTTATTGAGCGGTTAGGGCCAGTACAAGTAAGAACCTACAAGACTCACTCGTTGTCGAGTATGACTTGCCAGAAGAGATCTACAAATTTGATTTCCCCAGATTAATAGCAAAGAACACTGAAAATATGAAATCATTGTAGCTCCCATTTCCTAATAACAATAGCTTTTGCAGAAACAAGTGTGTCATCTTGAGATTTTGGGTTATCTTTAAAGCTAGTAACTAATTCAGTTCTTATTCCAGATCGAGTAGAAGAAATTGAATTCAAACCATTTCTAAATCCTTGCAAGAAAAACAATATGGAGTTTCGATGCAACTAACATCATTGAATTACCCTAGGAAAGTAGAACGTATTGTCCAAAGAACAGGTCATAGGTCATCAAAAAATGAATGAACAGAAACATAAGTAGCATGTCACCAAGTAGTCACTCCAACAGTGCTATTATTAGGAGTACAAAAGGGAAACATGTTATCACATTGAAAAATATATGACTCCACTAATATAAGAATCATTAAAGGGAATTCAGTTTCACAAGTATTGACCATTTGAAAGTTTCAAATTAAAAAACACTCACCAAAAGAAATAGCCTAGCCACTGCCAATCTTGCTTGCTGGATTTACTCCCAGGAATCCTCATTTCCAAAACCACCAAACTATCTTCTACCTTCGTTTCCACCCCACCTCTAGCTACTTCCCTCCTTTTTATCTCCCCGTCCCATATATCAAATGCATCTTTCTTTCCACTAAGGGCATCTTCTAAAGCTCTACGAGCAACATCCTCCAGGGAAGATCAAATTTATTTATTTATACAATATTTATTATTGTTGATCGAGGAAACATCGCTGGATCTTTCTGACTTGACCAATTTAACAAATTTTTTTGGTTTCAAGAAATTGTCGACCATTCTTAACTTTTGACTAGATACAATATTCAATTATGTTCTGTGAAGTGGAACTTGTTGAGTATGACATGGACTCATGAGTCATACTAGCCTTGGTTCCACCTAAGCTCAAGTCAAGCCTCCCTTAAAGCAAATGGAAGATGATTGAAGGGAGAATCAAAGCACGACCGTCACTAAAGCAAGGGATAGGGTAAGGTCTCGATACGCCACCCTTTCACTGTCAACTTTACCAGTGTCATCAATAGTGAGGACCAAAAGAAAAGAGAGAGTAAGCGAGCGAGGCAAATAGGGAGGTGGCTATAAGACGAGCACAACCACCCAACCACTCAATGGTTAAGTTCAAATCCTCTAATAAGAAACCTAGGTAATACAAAACTATAAAATAACACACAAGACAAACCAGTAAAAGGTGGAGGGTTAGAAGGATTTTCAGACCTGAACCAAAGAGACAGTGGAAATGTATTTTTTATTTTTTTATTTTTTTTTGTAACTCAGCTATTCATGTTCAATAATAACACCAAATAAGGCGGGAAATTAAACCAATGAATTAACACCTAGGATTGCCTTAACAATACAATAACTTATGCATAACCTGCACTATGATCTTTGATATTCTTGGAAGAATATAATATTTACCATCAATGTAGCTACAAGAGTAGACAATGTCAAGTTGGATGAGATCATATAGGTTAGCTACTCCAACAAAAGACACGAAGAAGAACTTTCCAAATAAACATCGATTCAAAAGCTATGATGAATAGAGGTTGCTCTAGGGAGTGAAATAATAAGATATTTAAGATCAAACAACTTATTGAATACATTTGACTCTGCTTTTTCTCTAGCTGGTCATGACAAAAGCAGGTAGTGGTAAAAAAATTTCTAACAAGGTTTGAAGTCCATTTAACTATCCCCATGTTGAGACTCTAGTTCCATTGTACCAAAGAAATATTAAACATAAATATGTAGTTCTTGTCTTTGTGGAAACCTATGGTGGTGAATCATTCATATTGAAGTTAGCACGATACCGATCAGAAGGCATGTAGCTTTTGGTTTCATGGATAGAAAGGGTACCTTTCATGATAAGGGGTTTAAAAAGAATGGATTAGTGGAATTTTTTTTCTCTTCAGAGTCAACTGGTATGTCCTCAAGAAAAATGGGTTCAAGGTTTGCAACTTCAGTCATACACAAGGGATCTGGAAACAATGGTGAGAATTCTCATAATATTGATTTCCTAGACATCAGAGCAATGTTTATAGGACCAAATCACAAAGGTCCATATGTTTAGGAGATGGTAAATAGGGTTCAACACCTACAGGACCCAACATAGCTAAGGGCAGGACTTCCCTATCCAAACAACAACCAAGTACAAAACTAAATTCTTCTAAGTAAAAAGAGGTAAGTACATCCAAAGAAAATGGAGGGAAAATAACTACTGGATATGGTAATGTAACTAATTTCAGTGAGGCAAGGGAGTATGAGGAAATTTTGATGAATGCTAAAAGCTACAATAGAAACATACATTTCCCTAATCGAGCCACCAATACTCAGTACTCTGAGATGCAAGAGAACATGGAGAATGGGATATATGTAATTTTACAACAGCTAGAAGGGAATGGAAATGAGTAAATTTTCACGTGCATCTACTCTTTTTAGATAAGCCTTAGAATGGATCCAACAACAAAATCCTGTATTAACGACATTCATTGCAACTATTTTACAGGCAAGAGACTTTGTTGTTCATAGGATTTGGCATACATGGCCCATATTTTGCACATGGTTATTGCATTTGGGGAGGTTATTCTTGCTACTTTTCATATTATGGTTGGACTGTTGTCTCATAGGCATGGACTCAATTCTTTGTTTGGGCACATCCTTCTCTTTTGTGGTTATTTGGTGCAACTTTCTTAGCTTCACCGCAATGGCTCCAACAATAAAAACTAATGAGTGGCGTGCACGTGGCTTGGGGTTGGTTATCCGATGAGTTGGTATAGGTTAATAAATCTTCCTAATAATATTTTTACCAAAATAAGGCATTTTCATAGTTTGGGAGAAAGGAATAGTTACTTAAATTTGTTGAAATTAGCAGATTCAGGGTAATTGTGGGAAAAAGAAAATTCAAGTGTCATGATTTTCCTAGATGTTTTCAATTATATGATTTTTGGGTATTTACTAGAAATATGGGTAGAAAAACATTTTACTCTTTACATATTTTATAGTCGAACATTTCAGGATGTAAAATATAGCAAAGTTGCAAATGCTAGAAGGCTACAAAAAAAAAATGTTGAACAATATTGACACATTACCTCAATTAGTGGTACTGCTCTACCAGATGCTGAAACCAATAGAATCACTGCGCCCACTAAATTAAATACGCTACAGGATTACCCATAAGAAACATTTAGAGTTAACCATGAGTAATCCAAACAAAGCAATGTGATTGCGATGTGAATTAACCAGCAGGAGTTTGATACCAGAGATAGAGGCTTTAAAAACAAGTCAATGAGCTTGTTGAAGAAACCAACAAGATCACCATGTTATAAAATACCTGAATATTTTTTAAATCCAGAGTCGTATTAGTCATATTTATTTATCTTTCGGGCATAAAAAAAAATGAATGATGATAATATCCAAGAAATCATCAATCCTTGTCAATTTTGAGTAGTAGAAATTGTAACATACATTTGAAATCATAATGATGGGAAACAAACTCCAATTTTTTCTAATTTACTGATATCACATTTCTGTATTCTTGCATAATGTTGCATTTAAAGACTAAAGATTTATATTTGTTGTCTCTTCAGAAACTTGTATAAAAAACTGCAAACATTTTGTTGTGACCAAGCAAGCTAATTCACATATGTTCCAGCCATATCTTCATGCATTAGGTAATAAAGATTGAAATATTTACCAAAACTCATCGATTTGGAAATTGAACTACACAATGAGGTCACATAATAAGTACATATGTCTCACTTCCAAGCAAGTCAGAGTGATAGGAAAAATGATGTCACCAAAAATCATGACAAAAAATAGTAAAGAAAGGTTTCTAGCTATTACAAAGTTAACAAATTGAAGAAAAAATTAAAAACAACAAATCCACAAAAATAAATTACACAGTGGATTCTAGCACAACTAGTATGTATGATCATGAAAGGAAGCTACATTGTACAGGAAAAAATGGCTTAAACACTTACCTTCTCATATGCCTCTTCCACGGATGGAGGAATTGGGCTAACCTTCTTCTTGAAACTGAATAATCGCTTCATCATCTTTGCTCGAGTCGAACTCTCCAATGTATTATTTCGAACAATTGGCATGCAATTTATACACTCCCACACTTGGCATACATCGTTACGAGCGAATTCCCTATCACAACATCGGATTAAAGTCCAAAGTTGAGTATCCGATGATGAATTTCCTTGCCCTCTTGCAAAGCTGAGAGAGTAGCACATGCCTTGAGTGCAAAAGGAAAGGTGAATTTATCTGGCTGTATCCCTGCCTCTTGCATCTAATGATATAGAGTGAGGGATTCTTCAGAAAAACCATTGCAGGCATAACCTACAGTCATCATGTTCCATAAGAATGATAGATTTAATGGATGGTTTTCCTAATTACTTTAAACCCTAACCAAGATCTACTCCTTTGTAAGAAATTGAAAATAATGCACAGCGGAACTTATAAGAAATTGAAAATAATGCGCAGCGGAACTTACTTTCCATCTTCTAAAGCTCCTGGTATTGACTTGAGTTGTTGGCTCTTGAATCCTTCCAAGAGCTTGCAATCCTTTTCTCTGGCTATCCTTGATAGAGTATCAAGTCTTCAATGGAGCAGACTGTTTTTCTGAGTGATTGCAAGCCTTGGAGACTTAGCCCTTTTATAGCAGTCCCAATCCTATGGCAGCCGAAATTTGGCTGTCAATTGACAGCTAAATTGCAGCCCCAATCCTAGGGCAGCCGAAATTTGGCTGTCAATTGACAGCTAAATTTCAGCCCCCATCCTAGGGCA
>APFE030043611.1:92285-104605 GCA_000404065.3 Pinus taeda | reverse complement strand
ATTTATCTTAGCTTCTGTTAGCTTTTGTGAGAGTGACATTTGTTGCACTTGGTCTTGTAATTTTGATATATCATGTAGCATTTCTTCCTCTTCTTCATGAATCATGCTAGAGCTTTCAAGTTTCTTACTAGGTGTTTGCATTTTCTTTCCTCGGGGAATTAGTTACCGATAATAATGCTCTACTATGCCCTTTGAATTCCTTCAAAATAATTTTTCAAAACAAGCTTAAGCAAAAATTTAAAAAAATCTACACACCTTTTTTCACTTTGTAGGAGCTCGATATTGCCACTGATGTATCTCTGTAATTTCAGATCATCTAGTTTTGAAATTGCAACTTGCAGTAGCCCTCTGTGTCCTCTTTCCAATGCCACTAGTCTGATCCAAATTGGATTCTCCAAGGAAGAGTTATGCCAAATCTCCCATAGTGACCTGATTATAGACTAGTTCAGTGGAGAAAACTTGTACGACATGCCACGTGTCCCTGTTTCAACCTTTGGCTCTAAAAAATATATACAAGAAACTACAGTCTGTCCTCTTTCTGTAACTTTTTACGAAACTTCAATCCGATGCTCAGAGAGAAAGTTATGACGTTTTTCCCCAGGTCACCTGTTTGAAATGTAATTCAAGAGTTTGCAAAAAGACCAACTTCTTCAGATCATATCTCCGCAAATATCGCGCGAAAAGCTCTGAAATTCGGACTCAAGGTTCAGTGCGATTTTTTCTCAAATGGGTTTTTTTTTCACTTCTGAAATGTCGTAGAAAAAAAGTTATAGCGAAAATGCCACGATGACCTATTTGGAGCAGCGAAACCCTAGAATCCAAAGCTCTGATACCAAATGTTATGAAACTAGCTCGCAAAAAGATAGAAAATATATATCAACGCCTTAGAATTCATCCTCTTCGAGGGGGCAACCTCCTTTACATTACACAAATGAATGATTCTTTGAATGATTCAAAAGGACAAACTCCTTTTATTATAGGAGTCTAGGATCACATAAACAAAAGCCACCTAACAATATAATATAAAGGCACAAAAATAATAGAGGGATTCTATGGGGCACAGTAATAACAATATGGGTACAATAGGGGCACAACAATATTAATAAGGGATATAACTACAATAGTAATGGGGTAATCACTAGTATTATAGGGACCTAACAACCTGCCCTATGGACCCTTACCTTAGTAATAGATCAAATCCAGTTAAGCTTTTCTTGATTGACTCCATAGCCCATTGGCCTAAATATTTGCTCTGCCCATCTGTCTTCTTAATTCCACCACCCAATCAAAACAAACAACCCTGAACATTAAGAACTAGCCTGAAATCTTATTTAAACAAAGTTAAATCATAAAGAGAGAGCCCTCTCTAGACTTAGCTTGGCTAGAACCTAGGTCTAAAAGATTGGTTTGTGGTTACCTCAGGCTATTCCTTCTTTGATAACTTCTAAGGAAAAAGCCTAAGTGATAACAGGGTATGTATGTACTTTTGTAATAAATAGAAATATTCATAGCGATGTTAGCCTCTCGTTCTACAAATCTCGCACCACAAAAGTGATCGTGTCTTCACTGGATTAGGTGATCCACTTGCCAAGTAATCTCTGAACATAGGGCATTGATCCTTATAATGGCCCTCTACTTTGCATTTTGTACACCATACTTCTAATATGGTTTCTTTCCCTTTCTTGAGATCTTGTAATTCCAAGGTCAAATTTTCTAGCTGACTCTAAATCTGTTGTACTCCTGCATGAGTATCCTCAATCAGCGAAGCTTCTAGCTTCATCGCAATTTCGAATGCTTCAGCTTCAATCGTGATCTTTTGCTCTGTTAAGGGTAACCTAATATGTCGTGGTGGCACGACTATAAACCAATCCTTATGTTGTTCTGGAGGTATGTTAAAGCTTACTTGTCTCATTAATACCTTGAATCATTGATCCAACTCCCACATGAACTCAGTAGCCGACTATTTGATTTCCTTCAGCTCCATAATGCACTATGATTCTAATTCTGGCTTCTTGAAGTCTAATACCAACGCATTCTTAATATCACCCAGTGAAGCAACCAGATTAGTCACAGAGTACTTCATGTACCATGTCAGTGCTCTTTCTCGCAGCATCGTGATGAGCTACACCTTCTTTACATATTCATTAGTGATATGTCTTGCTTTCCATACTGCACCAGCTATGAACCAGAACTAGTCAGGATCCTATGATCCAAGCCTCTTAAAGAGAGGTAGCTTAATGTCATTGATCATTTTTCTTCTCACAGGGCTAGGTGGAGGGGGGGGGGGGAGGGGGTGTATGGCAATTATGGGAGGGGGATGAGGGTAAGGGGAGTAGATGGATGGGAATCCCAAAGATGCCCTAATTTTTCTCGACTCCTAAGTTCGATGTGTCTTTAGGATGGGAGGGGGAATGCCTCGGGGTTGTATGATTGATTTCTTCTTCTTCACTCTTAGATCCACTTAACAGGGGACTATAGTTAACATCAATAAAGTTCTTTGATTCACGATCTACTCTAAACCATTTTCCACTTTGCATAGACCCTGGTCTTGGTTCAGACTTATTCCATCTTTGCCCAAACATTAATCTGATAGCATTGGTAAGATCCCCTTTTCACACAACAACATCTTAATCCAAAAATTAAAAGATCTTAATAGCTTACCTCGTGGTCCTTTGAAAATTATTCGTTTAACTTCGCTATAGGACAAAATCGAATCTACCATGAACTTAGTGACAAATCCTCCCAAAATGTTATCGATTTAGAAATCAACAACTCTTGAGATCCTATTTTTGGCGTTCTTCAGTTGTTGTATCAATTTAGGATTCCACTCCTTAGGTTTGTCATTTGAAACAAGTCTTATGCTTGGTCAACTTTGATACCCACTCGTATAGTTCAATGTGGAATGAACCAAAGAAGATTTCGTATTAATCTTCGAAGATATACTTCTGCAACCAGTCTTCAGTCGATAGTCGAGGGTTACTGTTCTCTTTTTCTGCAGATTCTCTTTCATTATGTTCAACCCACCCTTAGATTTCTTTCTTCGACGGATGCGAAAACATATCCCTCAAACAGATTCTAGTCCTGACAATGGAACCATTTGTTGGCTTAGGGTGCTTGGACCCAGGTTCAAAGTGTATTGCACACTAACAAAACCCTCAACCAGTGGCCCTTTCAGCAACGACCTGCAAGCAAATCACAATCTCACCTGAAGCGGTTATGGGAGGTTGGAAAACTAGGTTTCTGCAGCGAGAGGGATATGTGCGTTGTGGAATCTGTGTGTTTACTTATGTTTTATACCTATCTACAACTTCACATACATAAATAACCTCACGTTGATGATTTACTTCATAGATTTTCACTTATCACATAAACATATCAGAGAATAGTATAACATGTATTCTTTCACATAATTCAATAAAAAATATGCATAATAGTATATATAAACATAGATAATGAACACCAATACACAAGACTTCGTCAAATCCTCTTCTTCTTTGTTAAGATGGATCTTTCAATACATACACTTCTTCGACCTGCACACCCAGTTGCAGGTGGTCTATGCCCTTAAGGCCCTAAATATAGACTAAATACATAAGATATAACTAATTCATCAACATCAGATATGACTTCCCTTCGACAAAGTATTACATATCCTTACATAGATTCCATTACTACAAAACTACGGTCCACATACTATGGATCCGACAAAACAATGAACTAACACTCGATGTCGGGTACAACATAAGGGTAATTGACCCACCCCAAAGCCCCTAGACAATGCATGATGAATAGAACTTCGCGGGCTTCGTGTTCTCCACTCCTCAAAATGCAGAGTCTTTTACCAAAACTGGATCAAGTTGGGTTGCGCCCAACACAATGGCATGAGTGATATAGTTGTCAAGATCCTCTAGTGGTGTCACACCCTCCAAAATCATGTTAGAGGCATCTTGGCCACATATAGGGATGAAAGCCTATAACAAACTACATGAAACAACCCCAACCATAAGTCAGACCATCCAATGCGACCTATATAGAGAACCATATAGACTGACCATTCTCGAGCCAAAGCTACACGTTAGGGCTCACAAGTTGCACATATGGATAGATCTAGTCACCTTCTTCATCTTCAATGTATGATTTTTGGCACATAGATCTTAGGATTAAGAGACAAGGATCCACTAATAGAGAATTCCCCTTCTACTAGAACCCATAAACCAACATAGTTCCATCTTAAGCTCGGATTTATCAAGCACTAAGAGGGATTAAATTTCCTAAGGTGTAAATATTTTTATCGTTTGATTCCATGTCATGTATTCATTCCTTCATATTCAATGATAAAAAAAAAAATTACACCTTACAAAATTTGATCCTTGTTGCTTGATAGATGGGTTTAAGATGGATCTACACTGATTTGTTTTTAGATGTTGTCATGTATATAATAATAATCTAATTTTAAAGGTCGTAACGAAGCCAAATACCAAATTGGTGTATGAGACCGCCTTGTTTGTAGGACAAGGGACCCACCTTTAGACAATGATTTGAAATATAAAGTCTATAAAGGTGTGCATGCTCTACCCCTTATAGATTTGTACCTATGACCTCTTATGAGGAAATAAATGTTCTTAACCATTAGGCCCACTGAAGTTGCACATGTGTACACATGTAATTATTTTGTCATGTAGTAATTTATTCTTTTGTTATTGTATGTTACATGAAAAAATATCCCCCATACTAGGTTGTAGAGCACCTCACAATACAATTAACTATGAAATCTTTTTTGTTTGTTGTCAACTAATAAAAAAAACATTTTTGTAGTCTCATTAATAACCCATGAACATAAATAAGTATTCATTAATTTTCTTATTATAAACTAATTAGTAGACATTTTTTCCCTATTTCCAAGACCAAATCATAATCAAACAATATATATATATATTGACTGGTGTTTAGGCTGACCTTAGGTTAGGGCCAACCCCTATATTGGATGGAAGAAGTACCAATCACCCACAATGGGATGCTTATCTCCAAGATTGCATAAGGCTCAATCAAGTCTTGACGCCCTTAGGGAAGTTTAATTCCCCCAAAGTGGCTTCCATCCTCAACCCCTCCCCATGAGGTTTAAAATTGTGACTCAGTGGGGATTAATCCCCATGTAAATCAACTGGTCTACACCTCATAGATTATAATAAAAAAATATTTCTTATTGTTTTATTGACATATAGTAAAATTAACATTTTTTAATTCTTATATGTAAAAAATATTGCCATATTTGTCCATGCATGATTAGATTAGGCTCTTGAATATGCCCCTTCATCCATTACATCCAGATATTTTAACTGAAGTGGGTAACTCCATCGTTCGTTTCATCAAGGTAGATTCAAACAGGATGGAGAAGGGTATTGTTACATTTTCCCACATATATGTAGAAATAAATCTCTCTAGTGAGTTTCTAGATAATATACCTCTTCACTCGAAAGGCTTGACTTATACACAACCATTGGACTATGAAAATACTTTCCATTGTAGGATTTTTCAACATATGAGTCATCTTTATAATGTATTTCCTTATTCTTAAGGGTGCTCTCCCCCTCCGACTACCAAGAATAAACCCTAAGGATGGAAAGATATAAAAGTTTCCATGGAATCTTAGAAATTTGTAGACCAGTTAACTCTCAACACCCAAAAACCTCCATAGATAAATCAAGTCCTTAGATTCAACTCAGCCACATGTAGCGCCATCACATCCTACATATGTTGGTGTCCATCCCTCGAGTGAAGCCGCATGAGACACAACTATGGTTTTAGCTTCGTCAATAAGCACACGCAAACACTTCCATGAATAGGATCACTTAGATAGTGATAAGGAAGAAACTACAAATGCAGACCCCCCATTACTGTAGTTGACTCAAGAAAACAATACATCTTCTCTTGAAAATTCCTTAGGGTGAATAGGAAAAGGCATCCTCGGAGGGATCCATGATCATTCTTGGGTTCAACACTTGGGATAGAAGTAATGTATGAGCTAGGTAGTAAGGCAAGGAGGTAGTGAACGTATTGTTGTGTATTCTACTTTCTAATGATGGAAAAATTGTTGTAATTGGATATTTTGAGGTAGTAAAAATTAATTTACAATTAAAACAAATATTTCCAAAACATAACTTTGAATGTACTTTAAACCATAATTGAATTTTTTCAATTCTAAAGCTATTTTTTTTTTAATAAATGTTGGTTGTTATTATTAGTGACATAGGGTAAAATTAATATTATTTTCTATTTTTTGTTTTGATTCAAAATGATAAATTTAAATTTTCTTTAAAATCAACTTGCATCTTTACTTTTAAGTCTACATGTATTTAAAAAAAAAATAATGTGAGTAATTTGACTTAATTTAAATTTATCTAATGCTTTGCAACAACATATCTCTCTTATTATTTTTTAATTTAGCATTATTTAAAAGTACATGAAAACATCTTTCCCTTATTATTTTTTAATTTAAATCTATCTAATGTTACTAATCCAGATTTAAACAGGAATGCAACAAATTACAGAGATAACCATAAACACAAAGATGCAGCGGAAATAATACTTCATTTCATTAATGTAAAATACTGAAATATGCTTACAAACAGAAATGGAAATAAACCAGCTAGGGCGATGGTAGCTTATCTCTGAGAAGAGATGTGGAGGCCTACATGCCTCTGAACTGCCTTACAATGAGGCTCAAGGGCCTTTTTTATTATTGAACAATAAGAGCAAACCCTAAACAACCAAAACCCTAACCCGAGGAGATGTAACACCAAGAGTTTATGGGCCCAGTTGGGGTGAGTTGGACAACCAACTTCCCGGGGTCGCGACTTAGTCATATTATCTATGTTTGACGTGCATGATAACTCGTTGGAAAGATCTCTCCGAGGACTATGACGGAAAAGATGATTTTAAACAAAAAATTGATGGTCGGTAGATTTCCAAAAAAACGTCGTTTAGGGCCTCAAAACGGCTCTGGAAGTTTAGGACCCAAAAAAATGCTAAAAATAGTAAACTATGCTACAATTAAGGAAACTGAAAAAGAAAAAAAATGAAAGAAACAGTTGTGGGGGTCCAAGTTGGATAGGTGGGTGGCCACCAACATACACCTGGATCATTCCTTCCCCCTTAGGAAGCAATGGTCCCCATTGCATTGAGTTCCTCCATCTGCTAAACTTGGTCCCTATTGAGTTGTTCTGCAATCTCGGATGTGTCCAGTAATGGTGGGAAGCATGGTTGAGGGCGATACACATTGAACACTTAGTGCAAGCGAAGAAATGGAGGAATGTTGTGCTCCAAAGCATTATTTCCCGCAGCCTTGGTAATGGTGTAAGGACCATGTCGGCATGGTCAGAGCTTCTGATGGGCTCTTGTAAGGCGTTCTTTCTGCAGATGCAACCAGACTTTGTTGCCCACTTGAAGCTTGTGTGGTAGCCCTGTGGGTGAGGAGAAGTTTTCTTGTGTTCTTTCGTGACCATATCCCTCTGCTGTTGTTGCTGCGTGGAGGAACCCTTCGCGGGGGTCATGGATGTGGTGACGATCTTCCCCTTGCTTTGGGAGCGAACTAGATAGAAAATGAATTTCCTAGTCTGGGAGATGAGCTTGTTGTCTTTCTTGGTAGTGATCAAAGAGGTGGCGATAGGTGGGGCTACCTCTGGTATCCTGTATAATTAATTACATAAATAAATAATGACAACACGAAGCCTTGACTCATACATAGCATGTCGCCTCCACAAGTATGGTTGGCCTAATAGTACATCACAAACATCCAGAAGTGTAACATCACATAATACCTCGTCTGTGAAGGGTTTGATGCTATAAGGAAGGCGGCACTGCTGGCGAACTCAGAGATCTCGTCCTTGGTGAAGCCACCCGATACTATAAGGCTGCGGGTGTGGTGTAGTCGGTAGGCCCAACTGCTTCGCGACCTCTGCTAAAATGAGGTTCTTTTGGCTCCCATTGTCAATAATGAATTGCAACGACGAACCCTTCACCCGCATTTGTGAGTGGAAAAGACGCTCCCCCTCCTCTAGATCTTCAAGCTCATTCTTTTAGATCTTGGCAGTGGCAACAGTGGTGTTGGGCTCCGCATCAATGATCTGCTTCCCTCTTCCATTCCCCTTGTCGAGTTCTGACTCAGGGTCGCAACATGCATCTAATTCAGAAGCCTTCAACTCGGCCACCAGTGACTGCTTGGTCCGACACTCACTTGTCTTGTGAGTGGTGCTCTTATGGAACTCGCACCACTTTCCTGTGTCCTTCTTTGACTTCATGGTGTTGTTCTTTTCTTGTGGCTTCAACGGGTTGTCTTGGGCTACCTCACCTTGGCTTTGTCCTTTGGTCTTCGGATTCCCAAATCCAAAGTCTCGCTTCTTCTGTTTAAACTTCTGCTCGATTTTGACAACGTATCGGTATGCTGTGCCGAGCGAGGAAATGTTTAGGAACTCCATTTCTTCCTGGATGTACATGTGTAGGTAGCCGCGGTATTTGAGTACCAAATGCAACTCAGAATCCTTGATACCCAAATGTGTGCAAAGGGTATGAAAAATGTTTGTGAACTCTAGCACATCTTGGTCTCTTCCCTATCGCAGTGTGGTCCACTTTATGTATTTGTCCTCATAACTTTTGATAGCGTAGTACCACTCCTTGATGGCATCTCGAAATGGATTCCAAGTGGGTGCGGCTGAAAACAGTGAGCCCGTACTTTCATCCTGCTGCTCGCAGTAGGTTTCCAACCAGTCCTTGACATGGGGGGCTACTTTGAGAAGAGCAAAAACAATATTTTCCCGACTCGAAAATTCATGAACAGAAAAATACCCTTCTAGAAGATTTAACCATTTAGCTACAACATTTGCATCTATTTAACCCTCGAAGATGGAGATTTCAAAATTAACTTGTACCTTAAAGGGCGTGGCATTTCCAGAGTAGCTGCTGGAAGTCAATTCGTCACCTCTGGGTAGTCGCTAAAGGATCTGGGAAAATCTGTCCATCATTGCATTCCTCTGTCGCTCGAGGGCTTCTTTAAGCAAGATTTTGATAGGATCTCCAGCTAGGGCGATGGTAGCTTATCTCTGAGAAGAGATGTGGAGGCTATAGGCCTCTGAATTGCCTTACAATGAGGCTCAAGGGCCCTTTTATTATTGAACAATAAGAGCAAACCCTAAACAACCAAAACCATAACCCGAGGAGATGTAACACTAAGAGTTTATGGGCCCCGTTGCGATGAGTTGGACAACCAACTTTCCAGGGTCGCGACTTGGTCATATTATCTCCGTTTGATGCGCATGATAACCCATTGGAAAGATCTCTCCCGGAACTACGATGAAAAAGATGATTTTAAACAAGAAATTTCTGGCGGTAGATTTCCAAAAAAACATCGTTTAGGGCCTCAAAATGGCTCCAAAAGTTTAGGACCCAAAAAACTACTAAAAATAGTAAATTGCTACAATTAAGGCAACTGAAAAACTGAAAGAAATAGTTGTGGGGGTCCAAGTGGTATAGGTGGGTGGCCACCAACATCCACCTAGATTAGCTACATGATGTTATGAAACCAGCTCACAATAAGATAGAAAAGATAGATGAATGCCTTAGAAATAAGCCTCTTTGAGGGGGCAACCTCCTTTACATTACACAAATGAACAATTCTTGGATGATAAAAATGACAAGACCTCCTTTCTATATATAGGAGTCTAAGGGGTCATAATATAATTAGAGATGACATAACAATAATAATGTAAGGGCACAATAATAACAATAATGGGCTTCTATGGGGCACAATAATAACAATATGGGGACTACATGGGCACAACAACATAATAAGGGGATTGTACTAATAACAATAAGGGGTGACACTAGTAGTATAGGGACCTAACATGCCCCTCTCCTTCAAAAAGTGTTGTCCTCAACGCTTGAGTAGTTCTTGATGCTTCTGTATAAATTCTTGTCCTCCCATGTGGAATCTTCAACGGGTAAGTTCTTCCACTTGATGAGATTCTCTGCAATTGATATATTTCATAGCTTTTGATTTCTCAGTTTTGTGACTTCTTCAGGTTCCAATATGATTTTTCCTTCCTTGTCAAGTTCTCACAATACTGTTTGAACTAGGATCTTCTGCAACTTTTGAATGAGTTCCCACTCCTTTGGGAATATGGATATATGTAAGGCCTGATGTTTGGAGGAACACTTCGTGGAATCAAATGAATAGCATGATCATGATCACGAATAGGTAGGAGGCCTTTGGGAGTCTCAAATACCTTGGAATGTTTGTCTAAAACTTTTTGGAGATCTAGAGAAATACATGATTTCGATGTGGGATCCTCTAGTGAACATAATAGTGCAATTACACCCCATTGTTCTTTATTTAGAAGCTTTATCATGATGTTAGAGTTGATTACTTTTCCAGGTTTTCCTTTGATACCCCTCAATTCAACTTCCTTTCCTTCCCAAAAAAATTTCAAGAAAAGTTCTTGAAAATTAAAAGCTATCGTACACAAAGATTGTAGCATTGGACTCCTAGTAAAATATCAGCACCACCCCTTGGAATGGAAAGCATTTGGCTATTCAATACATATTCTCCCATGGATAGCTTGATATTATGGCACTTTCCAGAGCAATTTATGGTTCCTCCACTTGCAACCATCACTTGACACTCTGGTGTTGGATATAGGAAGCAATTCAATTCCTTGGCTATCTTACAATCAATAAAATTATGGGTATTGCCCGAATCAATCAACACCCTTACCTTTTTCTTCTTGATATGCCCTTCTATCTTGATAGTTTTAGGAGTGGTAATTTCTTCCAATGCATTACAATATATGGTCGGATCGATTTCTTGAGACTCGATGTGATCTTTCAATTCTTGAACATTTTTCTTCTTGATATGTCCTTCTATAATGATAGTTTGAGGAATGGTAATTCCGTCCATTGCATTACAAGATATGGTCAGATTCATTTCTTCTTTCTTGATGTGATCTTTCACTTCTTGAACCTTTTTCTTCTTGATATGTCCTTCTATGTTGAGAGTTTTAGGAGTGGTAATTCTTTCTGATGCTTTACAAGCTATGGTCAGATTCATTTCTTCTTTCTCTGGGGTTGGTTCCTGGTGTATATACTGTTCTTTTGACATTTCTTGATCATTTTCTCCTCTCCACAAACAATGTAAAATAATTTCTTCTTAGCACACTTATGACCTTTAATGTATTTGTTATCACAATTGTAACAAAGCCCTTTTTCTCTTTTCTCTTCCAATTGTTGTGGTGTAACCCTTGTAGGTTGTGGAAGGCTAGGAGAAAAAAACATTCCATCTTATGTTGTGGAGGCAGACTTCCTTGTTGCCATAATTTTGCTTTCCACCTTGTAACAAAGCCCTTTTTCTCTTTTTTCTTCCAATTGTTGTGGTGTTTCTCTAAAGAAGGTGTTGCTCTTTGTATCCTCATAGTGTGCTATCATTTCCTCCATGAGAATTGACCACGTAGCAAGTTGTTTACGAGAACAAAGACCTTTATACCATAAAAATTGATCCAGTTCGAAATATGAAGATGCAATACATACCTTTGTAACAATGGTACACCATGTAGATAAAAATATTGCTCCATCTATAGTATCCAATTTACTGGATCCTTTCCATCAAGCTTCCTCATATCGCCTTTTCTTGATTTCAGGAGCTCGATCCTGAAATGACTGTAACTCTGCACTTTCAGATCTTTAAGTTCTGCAATTGCGACCTGCCATAGCCCTATGTGTCCTCTTTCCAATGCCACCAGTCTGATCGAATTTATATTCTTCAAGAAAGAGTTACGCACAATCTCCCAAGATGACCTGATTATATACCTATTCAGAAGAGCGAACTTGTATGAAGTGCCACATGTCACTGTTTTGTCCTTCAGGTCTAAAAAATATACATAGGAAACTACAGTCTGTCCTCTTTCTATACCTTCTTGCGAAATTGCAATATGATGTTCAAAACAAAAGTTATGAGGATTTTCCCAAGGTCACCTGTTTGAAATGTAATTCAGGAGTCTGCAAAAAGACCAACTTCTTCAGATCATATCTCCACAAATATTGCACAAAAAACTCTTAAATTCAGACATGAGGTTCAGTGGGATTTTGTCTCAAATGGGTTGTTTTTTTTGCTTCTGAAACGTCGCAAAAAAAAAGAGTTATAGTGAAAATGCCACAATGACCTATTTGGAGCAGCGAAACCCTAGAATCCAAAGCTCTGATACCAAATGTTATGAAACCAGCTCACAAAAAGATAGAAAAGATAGATGAATGCCTTAGAAATAAGCCTCTTCGAG